>QGSO01000213.1:1528581-1591002 GCA_011037825.1 Carya cathayensis | reverse complement strand
TGTGACGCCCTCAGATTTCCGTTTGGGATCACCTGTGACGCCCCCAAATTCCGCTTGGGATTAAACGGACATTTGAAGCGTCGAGACATGCAACACAAGGTTACCTGCCCCCGTTCATGACAGATAAGATGCAATGTTCCTAACATGCATCTAGCATTATGCAATATTCGCAGCGGATAATTTTTCTCTTTAGCAAAACTATGCACCAAACCAAAAATATCCCAAATACTTGAAACATATTTCATACATAAAGGCATACTAAAAAGCCGTGATCACCACACTAGTCTAAAATGGTTGTGATCAAAAGAATACTTGAGATACAACTCCAAAAGTACAAGTATTAACCTAAGTTAAATACTATACCATCATCAACATCGCACCGTGGCCTAGTCGACCGTATTCAGTTGGTCAGATTCCAATTCTCCTTTGGGTCCTGTAACAAGATCTACCATTCGGGGGGAATGGTAGTTGGGACTACCACAGTGAGATTTGATTACAAATCTCAGTAAGTTAACATAAAACTCACACACAGGTTAAAAATGCATGCATGGCAGTAAAAGCATAAATGCATAATTATAGTCATACATAAACATAGTATAACTTGACATATAGCATGACTTAACCAGAACTTAAGCGTGAACTGAACTTGACTTAACTTGGCATGAACTTAAGCTTAACACATAACATTAACAATCAACATAACATGAACGTGAAACATAACATGGACATGAACATAACATAGCATGAACGTGAGCTTGAACATATCATAAACGTGAACATAACATGATATGAACATGAACTTGGAACATAACATGAACATGAACATAACATGTACGTGAGCATAATATAACATGAACTTGATCTGAAACTTGACTTAACATAAACTTGGAATATTATTCAATTGTCTTGATTAATAACATGCGTTAATACGTACT
This sequence comes from Carya cathayensis, assembly GCA_011037825.1. Lineage (NCBI taxonomy): Eukaryota > Viridiplantae > Streptophyta > Magnoliopsida > Fagales > Juglandaceae > Carya > Carya cathayensis. The sequence goes on along the minus strand of QGSO01000213.1, from coordinate 1,590,067 downwards.
CCACAATTGTTGTGGCCCCACGTATTCAAGTAACATAAAACATAATACGTACTCCACAGTTGTTGTGGCCCCACGTATTCTACATGTCACAATTGCTGTGTCTCATGTAGTGTATGCTCCACAGTTGTTGTGGCCCCATACTTCATGTAACATAAAATATAATACGTACTCCACAGTTGTTGTGGCCCCACGCATTATAAGTAACATAAAACATAATACGTACTCCACAGTTGTTGTGGCCCCACGTATTCTACATGTCACAATTGCTGTGTCTCATGTAGTGTATGCTCCACAGTTGTTGTGGCCCCATACTTCTTGTAACATAAAATATAATACGTACTCCACAGTTGTTGTGGCCCCACGCATTATAAGTAACATAAATATAATACGTACTCCACAGTTGTTGTGGCCCCACGCATTATAAGTAACATAAAAATAATACGTACTCCACAGTTGTTGTGGCCCCACGCATTATAAGTAACATAACATAAATATAATACGTACTCCACAGTTGTTGTGGCCCCACGCATTATAAGTAACATAAATATAATACGTACTCCACAGTTGTTGTGGCCCCACGCATTATAAGTAACATAACATAAATATAATACGTACTCCACAGTTGTTGTGGCCCCACGCATTATAAATAACATAACATAAATATAATACGTACTCCACAGTTGTTGTGGCCCCACGTATTATACATATCATAACATGTCTTATCGTTCTTAATGCATGAAATATTATTTAATATCATAACTTTTCTAACGTGGCGTATACTTGTAAATGGCACAATATGATTTAATCATAAACATTCCATGACATACATGTAACATATGGCATACTTAACATGGCATACTTATAACATACAACATTGCATGACATAAAAGATTTTGTAATAGATAAATATTCATAAAGAATAAATCATGCGTAACAGATAAACATGTAATGACATGGCATATATGATAACATACATACATAAATTGTAGTTCCCTTACCCATCATACATACACAATAAACTGATAGTAAGTTAGAAGCTAACTTACCTCGATCGTCGCGTTCTATGAGAATAGAGTGCGAAACACGAGGAACTGCACAACAGTTGGAAGAGGAACACTCAAGTCCTTAAGATTTTCACTTCTGAACTCAATTGTCATATTGTAAGCACTTGCAACACCACGGCAACTTGAGGTTTTACTATAATCTGAAGAGATAATTTGACTTCAGAAAGCATTTGCACTAAAACAAGTTCATTAAAATTATCAATAATAACCAAACAAACAATTCCTTTCTCAATCCATATACTCTTAGCCATAGTCAACCCCAAGATGACACCAGTCACCCCGGACTATAATCCATAACACCACTGCTTCGGGACACTGTTATACAGTTTCCCAACACTACACCATACGCTCCATACTTCTCTGCTACGCCATCCAACCCTTCGTGACACGCCATCCGGTGTATCACGACTTAATACAGAGTACACTCACGTGAACTCTCTTCCATCCAACTACAATACCCATCACTGCGATACACGTCTCACGGTGCATCGCTACGCGACACGGAGTACGCGCTACGCGTACTTCCTTCGCTACAACTCTCATCAACACGATGCACATCACACGATGCATCGCCATACAACACGGAGTACACTACATGCGTACTCCCTTCCTTCTACGACACACATCACTACAGTGCACGTCGCGCGGCGCGTCGCTGCATTACACAGAATACGCTACACGCGTATTCTCTTCACACAACCCGCCGTATCACATCTACGGCATCCATCTCACGCCTATACTTCACAGCACAGTCCACAAAATACACAATCAAACGCAACACTTCACAACCACACTTCGCTTCACAACTACGCAACGAATTCCACAAATACAACTACACAATCCACAAACCAACCAACTATTTTAAACGTAAAATAACTAGAGATAGAAGGTTATACCATCGACGGGATAACCCGTGCGTCGCTCGTTGTTCGTCACGAACATGCGTCGGAGGAACGTACGTGGCGGCGTACGGTGGCTGTCCACCACATAAAGTGGTAGTTTGGGCTTGAGAAAGGCTAGGCGTGGTCTTGGAAGACTCATGATTTTACAGCTGTCGGTGAAGAACAAATTACGTGATTTACGGAAAAGATAATCTATACGCGTGATTCCAGATGAGGGTAAAGACGAGAGAGATGTGATTGCTGTCGGGAAATAATCCAAAACTGATAATTTTAGCGGGCTGTTACACCAACTAACCCAATAAATCCTCCTCTCCTCATGTTTTTGGCCCCACCAGAATTTTGCCATAAACCCCTCTAATTCAGAACAAAAGCCATTAGGTAGGAGAAAACAACTAATTGCATAAGTGGGTATCAAAAGGGCAACAGCTTTCAAAAGAACTTCCTTCCCCCCTTGTGACAGTAATCTTTCTTTCCAGCACTGAAGTTTCTGCCAAACTCTCTGCTTAATGGATTGAAAAGCCCTATTTTTCTATCTACCAACAATAGAAGGAAGGCCAAGATAGCGCACATACTGTTGAACCTCACCATTGCCCCACAATAGTCCAATCTCATCCCTCCTCTCCCTTTCCACATTAGCACTGAATACCAAGCCAGTTTTTTCTTTATTAATCTTCTGACCAAACACACTCTCATAAGAGTCTAAGAGAGCTTGTAATCTTCTGACTTCCTCCACCTCTGTCTTGCAAAAAATCAAACTATCATATGCAAAGAGCAAATGATTAATATTTGGGGCCCCTCTACAATTTATCCCTGAAATCTGATTTCTCATCCCAGTCTCTTTCAACAGAGCAATCAGTCCCCTGTACAGAGAAGAAAGAGATAGAGGGAAATGGATCCCCTTGTCTAGTCCCCTACTAGGCACAATAGGTCCTTTAGGAACCCCATTAATTAAAACTGAGTAAGTAACTGAATTTACACATGACATAACCAAATCTGTAAAATCTTCTCAAACCCCATCATATTCATAACAACCCTAATAAACTCCATTCAACCCGATCATACGCTTTACTCATATCTAACTTTAACTGACATATATTCCTTCTTCCCTTTCTTTTTTGCTTAAGAAAATGAATCAACTCATAAGCTATCAGCACATTATCAGTGATTAAACGCCCAGGACAAAAGCACATTGACTCTCTTCAATAACAGAAGGTAATAAGCTTTCAATCATTAGAGATAACCTTGGCAACCAATTTGTAAACACATTGCATAAAGAAATGGCCTATAATCACAACTGACTCAACAAGTTTCTTCTTAGGAACAAGAGTGATATGAGTATGATTAATAGAAGTTGGAAAAACACCTGAACTAAGGGCTTGGAGTACTGCACCAATGACTAATGGACCCACCAAATGCCAATATTTCTGGTAAAACAAAGGAGACATTCCATATGGACTAGGAGCTTTTTGAGGATGCATTTGTGATAGAGCAGCAGACACCTCAGACTCGGTATAGACCTTGCAGAGACCTTCATTCATTGATGCAGTTATTTTGGCAGCAAGAGACCTCAAAAAATCAAGAGAACCCATGGGATTTGAACTTCTAAAAAGATCCTCTAAATAGTTAACAATAACCTGGTCTCTCTGATCACCAATATGCCAAGTCCCATTACTATCCTTTATTCTCACCAACCTGTTCTTTCTATGCCTTTGAGAAGCCTTCATATGAAAATATTTCGAGTTAGAATCACCCTCTTTTAACCACAACACTTTAGACCTATGTTTCCACATCAACTCATCTCTTTCCAGCCACTTTTGAACCTCATCAGGAGCCTTATCATGAGCCTCCATATTATTTCCCATTGGATCACTCTCTTGCAACCAAGCCATCTTCTGCTTTGCCATAGACAATTTCTTTTGAACATTCCCAAATGAGTTGGAATTCCACCGATTTAAATTAACCCCACTTTCCTTAATTAACCCAACCACAGAATCCATACTACTTTCTACACCACCCTTCCTCCAAATACTAGAAATAATATCTTCACAACCCTTTTCCCCAACCCACATAGATTCAAACCTGAATTGCTTCTTATGACTATAATTATGCATTTATGCTTTTACTGCCATGCATGCATTTTTAACCTGTGTGTGAGTTTTATGTTAACTTACTGAGATTTGTAATCAAATCTCACTGTGGTAGTCCCAACTACCATTCCCCCGAATGGTAGATCTTGTTACAGGACCCAAAGGAGAATTGGAATCTGACCAACTGAATACGGTCGACTAGGCCACGGTGCGATGTTGATGATGGTATAGTATTTAACTTAGGTTAATACTTGTACTTTTGGAGTTGTATCTCAAGTATTCTTTTGATCACAACCATTTTAGACTAGTGTGGTGATCACGGCTTTTTAGTATGCCTTTATGTATGAATTATGTTTCAAGTATTTGGGATATATTTAGTTTGGTGCATAGTATTGCTAAAGAAAAAGATTATCCGCTGCGAATATTGCATAATGCTAGATGCATGTTAGAAACATTGCATCTTATATGTCATGAACGGGGGCAGGTAACCTTGTGTTGCATGTCCCGACGCTTCAAATGTCCGTTCAATCCCAAGCGGAATTTGGGGGCGTCACACCTAACGCCTGTTCAGCAACCTTAATTGGAGGCAACTCTAGCTGCTCAAATTCCTTTTTGTTTCTTCTATACCAAAAACTCCAAGTCAAGGAGCAAAATATTGCCAATTTGTCAAACTCCTTCCTCTGACATAGCTGTATAATTAAATCAAATAAAGAAACAGAAGCATCAATGTTCAAACCAGGAACCAACTTCTTCCAAGCCTCTCGAAGTAGAGTACAACTAAGCACTAAATGATTCAAGTACTCAACTGGATAGGCACAGAAACTGCATGTACTATCCAAGATCACCTTTTTCTGTAGGAGATTCTTCTTTGTAGGGAGGACATCTTTACATGCTCGCCAAACAAAAATTTTAATTTTATTTGGCACAGGCAAATTCCATACATCTTTCCAAACCACCTTCTAACCACCCATCTTAGAAGCCTCTACTACAACACCCCTCAGTTGCTCAGAAATAAATCTATAGCAGCTTCTAACTGAAAACAGGCCATTTCTTTCAAATTCCCAAACCCATTTGTTAGATGTACCCTCTGGTCCTATCATCACCTTACAGATATTCGAGACCACATTTGGATTGAAGAGAGATCTAAGCATTTCCAGATTCCATCCTCTAAGTGAACTATCAAATAATTGCTCAACCAAGTCCTTCCTAGTTACCTCAGTGACAGTATACCCCTCATTAGCCAGAGACTTATGCTGAGGAATCCACTTGTCAGTCCACAAGAGTGATGTTTTCCCATCTCCTATCTTTCATCTACACCCCTCTTTCAACTATCTTTTAGCTTCCCATATACCTCTCCAAGAGTAGGAATGACAGTGGCCCAAACCAGCTTCAAAGAAACTAGAATTAGAAAAGTACCTAGCCTTGAGAAGTTTATGGAGCAGAGAGTTTTCATCTTATAACAACTGCCAACCTTGCTTAGCAAGAAGAGCAAGATTGAAGGTCCTAAGCTTCTTAAAACCCATTCCCCCTTGAGATTTTCCCTGACACATACTACTCCAACTAACCCAATGAATCCTCCTCTCCTCATGTTTTTGGCCCCACCAGAATTTTGCCATAAGCCCCTCTAATTCAGAACAAAAGCCACTAGGCAGGGGAAAACAACTAATTGCATAAGTGGGTATCAAAAGGGCAACAGCTTTCAAAAGAACTTCCTTCCCCCCTTGTGACAGTAATCTTTCTTTCCAGCACTGAAGTTTCTGCCAAACTCTCTACTTAATGGACTGAAAAGCCCTATTTTTCTATCTACCAACAATAGAAGGAAGGCCAAGATAGCGCACATACTGTTGAACCTCACCATTGCCCCACAATAGTCCAATCTCATCCCTCCTCTCCCTTTCCACATTAGCACTGAATACCAAGCCAGTTTTTTCTTTATTAATCTTCTGACCAAACACACTCTCATAAGAGTCTAAGAGAGCTTGTAATCTTCTGACTTCCTCCACCTCTGTCTTGCAAAAAATCAAACTATCATATGCAAAGAGCAAATGATTAATATTTGGGGCCCCTCTACAGATCTTCATCCCTGAAATCTGATTTCTCATCCCAGTCTCTTTCAACAGAGCAATCAGCCCCACTGTACAAAGAAGAAAGAGATAGGGGATAATGGATCCCCTTGTCTCAGTCCCCTACTAGGCACAATAGGTCCTTTAGGAACCCCATTAATTAAAGCTGAGTAAGTAACTGAATTTACACATGACATAACCAAATTTGTAAAAGTCCTCTCAAACCCCATCATATTCATAACAACCCTAATAAAACTCCATTCAACCCGATCATACGCTTTACTCATATCTAATTTAACAGACACATATTCCTTCTTCCCTTTCGTGTTTTGCTTAAGAAAATGAATCAACTCATAAGCTATCAACACATTATCAGTGATTAAACGCCCAGGGACAAAAGCACATTGACTCTCTTCAATAACAGAAGGTAATATAGCTTTCAATCTATTAGAGATAACCTTGGCAACCAATTTGTAAATCACATTGCATAAAGAAATGGGCCTATAATCAACAACTGACTCAACAAGTTTCTTCTTAGGAACAAGAGTGATATGAGTATGATTAATAGAAGTTGGAAAAACACCTGAACTAAGGGCTTGGAGTACTGCACCAATGACTAATGGACCCACCAAATGCCAATATTTCTGGTAAAACAAAGGAGACATTCCATATGGACTAGGAGCTTTTTGAGGATGCATTTGTGATAGAGCAGCAGACACCTCAGACTCGGTATAGACCTTGCAGAGACCTTCATTCATTGATGCAGTTATTTTGGCAGCAAGAGACCTCAAAAAATCAAGAGAACCCATGGGATTTGAACTTCTAAAAAGATCCTCTAAATAGTTAACAATAACCTGGTCTCTCTGATCACCAATATGCCAAGTCCCATTACTATCCTTTATTCTCACCAACCTGTTCTTTCTATGCCTTTGAGAAGCCTTCATATGAAAATATTTCGAGTTAGAATCACCCTCTTTTAACCACAACACTTTAGACCTATGTTTCCACATCAACTCATCTCTTTCCAGCCACTTTTGAACCTCATCAGGAGCCTTATCATGAGCCTCCATATTATTTCCCATTGGATCACTCTCTTGCAACCAAGCCATCTTCTGCTTTGCCATAGACAATTTCTTTTGAACATTCCCAAATGAGTTGGAATTCCACCGATTTAAATTAACCCCACTTTCCTTAATTAACCCAACCACAGAATCCATACTAATTTCTACACCACCCTTCCTCCAAATACTAGAAATAATATCTTCACAACCCTTTTCCCCAACCCACATAGATTCAAACCTGAATTGCTTCTTGTTCTTGACAAAACTCTCCTCAGAATCAGTAAGAATCCAAATTGGCACATGATCTGAATATGCAACCAATCCATGAACAACAGAGGCAAAAGGAAATCTACTTCCCCATTGTTCATTCACTAGGGCCCTATCCAATCTCTCCAAAACACAATGCCCACCCCCCCTTCGATTACTCCAAGTGAATTTCTAGCCTCTAAATCCCAAATCCCACAATTCACAATCATTTACAGCATTACGAAAAGCTGTAATTTGCCTCTCTGGTCTAGGATTACCCCCCATTTCTTGTGATGATGTAACACCTCGTTAAAATCTCCAAGCACTAGCCACAACTCCCCATTCTTTCTACATAAATGTCTGAGTAACTCCCAGGTCTGATCTCTTAACGCAACTTCAGGATACCCATAAACCCCAGTTAAAACCACACACCATCCCTCAAGACAGAATCAACAGCAGCATCAATATGGCAATGAGAATAATTCAAGAAAGAAAGTTGAACATCTAGTCCCATAACAAAGCAATTCCACCCTTACAACCACAACAATCCACAGCTAAGCAATTAGAGAAACTCATTTACATACCTCAAATTCGAGTGCTTTCAATCTTGTTTCTTGCAAAAACAAGATATCAGGATCTTCTCTCTTGACTAAATCAGAGAGAGTTCGAATGCCACATGGGTTCCCAAGCCCATGGACATTCCAACTCAAAATCTTCATTGGTCCCGGTGGGGCTGGTCACCAACCACCGCCGATTCCAACTGCTTCGGAGCACCATTGACGGAGCCACGCTTCAAGAGCCTGGATGCATAATCACTTTCACTAGAGCAATATTTCCCCTTTTTGTTCTTCGCAAGCAAAGACCGTTGTGAGGCTTCAGAAGGATAAGGCTACTGGTCATCCAACCCAGACAACCGTTTCCATTTACGACTAACAAGCCCATCAGGCCTGGCACTCCCCAATTGGGCAACCTGAGGGCAAATTTTTTGGCCATCACCTGGCCCATTTAAAGCACCTGAATCACCCGCTTGGCTAACCAATTCAACTGAATTTTGAAACGGAAAGGAATTCAGCATCGAAACCAATTGATGACCAGCATCCTGAAACCGTTCCTTAGAAGATTCCTGGACAACCTCCACCCTATCTGCCTTATCCGTAGGCTCCTTAAGATGTGTTTCCATAACGTTCGGCAATATTTCCTCTACCGTTGCAACCGCTAAATCAGACTCACCAATCGTACCTGTCCTATCACCAACCGCCGCCGATGAGCCCCCAACCATCGGACTCCCCCTAAAAGATTGATTCTGATTGTCACGATCCTAGAAATTTTCCTTTTTTGCTCTATCATCAAATGATGAAGCCTGTAACCACGCACCATAGGGAAGTATTTCACCTTCCATCGCCATCGAAGGATGTAAAGAACAATCCTTCTCACCATGACCCAATCGTCTGCATAAATAACAAAAATTTGGTAAGCCTTCATAAGAAAAGCGAACCCGGATTGGATCATCCTTTCCCATTGCAAATTTAGTGCCCCACAACAGGGGTTTTGTAACATCTACTATGACACGAACTTGCGTGAATTCTCCCCAAGCCAAGTCATCATCCTCCAGGTCAACCGAACCAATTTTTGTTCCAACCTGTTTCCCAACATAGACATTACGAGCCTTGAGCGGCAAGTCATGAAGACATACCCAAAACGAGGCAGTAGATATTTTGATATCATTTACCTGTTGACAACCATCCACCTTCTTCAACAGCACCAAATGTTTGTCAAAAGACCAAGGGCCTTCCCTCACCACTCCTTATCCCTAAGATCTTTAAATTCAACTAAGAACAAAGTCGAATTGAGATCTCTAAAGCAAACACTCTTTACCAATCTCCATGCTCTTCACATCGTTACCTTAAAAGCATCCCGATTAAAATGTTTCTCTGTAAACAAAGACATCACCAAACACTTACCACCCCGCAAATTCAAGTCCTCCAACTGGCTAACATCCACCACCACCTCATCATTTTCAAGTTCCGTTAATGACAAATGTTTATACAACTCCTGTAGATCGCCCTCCATACTACCTGAGATGGACGACACTGCACCAAGGCAGTAGCAAAAACCTCCACAATCACCCTAGAGCCCTAGAGAGAGACAGAGGATCATTACAAATCATAGTTAATTCAGAGGGGATGAAGTATGAATTAAAATTAAAAGAATTAAAAGAAAACTGATTGATCAAATTATATATATCACTCCCCTTTTACATATTACTAGTAATAGAGCAACGTCCAATGAACGTTTGCCTAGTTTAGATTTTTTAAAAAAGAAAAATGATTAATAAATTATCTAACCTCATGTTTAAATACTCAATTTCATGTTCTCACAACAGAAACAAGACTAGACCCTACCTAACCGTTTGAACTATAAAATGTAAAGGAAAAAATTAATTCCATTAATATAAGGAAAAAATGATTAGATGACTACCAATAAATTAACCCTTATTCCATTAAGGTAATATTCATTTATAGATGAATAAATTTATATGTTGAAGAAGAATATCTAAAATAATGTGACATTTATTATATAGAAATATATATATTAGCCTAACATGGTTAATATTAACATAAAATATGAAATCAAGTTTGATTTACCATGAATACAATCAAACCCATATTTATCTACGTATGATCAACTTGTAAAAGTCATGTATTATCATCAAGAATATAGAAATATCAATATTTAAAATATTTTTGTTAAATTTGTAGGATTTAGTTGTGATTCAAAATTATTATACATTTTTTTATTTAGACATGATATATTTTTTAATTTATGAAATTTATAATCTAAACTATAATCTAATATGTCAGACATTATTTTCTCATAAAACTTTTATAAACAATTGGTATTAATTTAAAAGAAAAAAAATACTATAAATAATTTGTGATAAAATTTTTAGATGGGCTAATTTTTAAGATGGTTTGATTTTAAATATAAAGCCCAGAGATAAAAAAAATGAAGCCCAACCCGTGTGGAAGCCCGGAGGTCTCGATTCTCTGTTCGTGGGTATTGTTTATTCTCTTTTTGTTGGTTCTATCCCTTTTATCTTGGTTTCCTCGGTATGATTTCTTTACAGTCCCTGTTTCTCGCTTCCCATTGTGTATTTGTCGGTTCTTCTCGGATGGTGGAGTGTGGTGGAGTCGTATGTGACGCAAGGGGCTTTTGATGCTCATTAACGGCAGAACAATAGTTAACAGAAAAAAATAAATAAATAAATTACTGTAGCAGTTGGATAACCACTTATTATAATATAAGAGATATGATTGGCTATATAATATTGCTGACAAATTAAAGACTATCTTAATTTAAAAATAACAGAATGATAAACATTATTTATAAATTGATTTAAGTTAATGTGATGCTTGAAATTATAAATATAATTTCCTCGATTCTAAAATAAACTTAACATATGATATAAAATTATCAACTTATAAATTCCTTTCCCTAATAAATTTAACAATTCTCACAAAAGCAAAGCATTGGATGTGTATATATATTTATATATATGATATTGGTGCTTCTACTCAGTCTCATAATTTTGTCTCCTCAAATTTACCAATAGTACAATTGAATTTTTTTTTCCTTTTTATGTTAATTATTTTTAAATAGTTTTAAATGTTAAAAAAAATACCACTTCACTAATAATTACTTTCTTAATTATCGAGAAAAAAATTAAAAGACCCAATCGTCAATTTGAGAGACACAATCATAAGGCAAAGTATCATTTTCCTAGAACTTTACAAGTCTTCTTGGGTAGGGGTGTAAAAAAAATCCGGAAAACCGGACCGGACCGGCCCGATTGTACCGGTTTTGGTCCGGTCCGGTCCGGAACCGGTTTTTAGAAATGTAAAACCGGCCGGAACCGGTCCGGTTCCGGTTCCAATTAATTTTGGACCGGCCCGGACCGGTACTGTTTATATATATATTAATATTATATATAATATGTTTTATATTATATATAATTTGTATATATAATATATAAAATAATATAAATTATAATTATATATAAGATAATGTTATTATAATTTATAAAATAAATTTTTAATCTTAAACATAAAAATTTAATTCATCATATGCTTTAATATATAATATTATAAATATATATTATTAATAACATTTTATCATAAGAAGTAAGAACTAAGAAGAAAAAAAAATAACTCAAATAGTCAAATATTATTACTAAATTTTGAATATTATACTTTAAGTCTTTTTATAATCATTAATCACATAAAAAATAATCACATATATAGTAATAGTCTAATACTAATATTCTAATATAGACTATAGTTATACTCATACTAATATAATTATACTAAATCACCAAAACTAATACTAATATATAGCTATACTATTAATCTAATATATTATATAGCTATAACTAATACTAATATATATACTAATACTAATAGTCTAATATAGACTTATAGTTATGGTATTAATGCTATATTGTGTTGTTATATTCTTTAATTTATTATGTATAACTATATAGTCTATTAGTCTATTATATATATATATAGTCTATTATATTAATACAATTTAAATTTTATTGCCTAATACTAAATACTAATAATCTAATACTATATTGCTATTAGTATTATACTTAATAATCATATATAAAATAATGATATTGTAACACTAATACTAAATTAATATACTAATACACTTATAAATTCCTTTCCCTAATAAATTTAACAATTCTCACAAAAGCAAAGCCGTGGATGTGTATATATATTTATATATATGATATTGGTAGTTCTACTCGGTCTCATAATTTTGTCTCTTCAAATTTACCAATAGTACAATTGAATTTTTTTTTCCCTTTTTATGTTAATTATTTTTAAATAGTTTTAAATGTTAAAAAAAATACCACTTCACTAATAGTCACTTTCTTAATTATCAAGGAAAAAATTAAAATACCCAATCGTCAATTTGAGACACACAATCATAAGGCAAAGTATCATTTTCCTAGAACTTTACAAGTCTTCTTGGGTTTTCTTCTATGTAAGATTTACTGTTACGTAAAGGCATCATTGATATTCCAAGAAAGCCCTATTGGCAAGAAAGAAATGACAAAGAATATAACGAAATTAATTGAATTTAATAATATGGAGTGGTAAGTTTCAAATAACCCTATAACAATATTCTTTTATCTTTCTAATTAAATATTATTTCTAATTAAATATTACAACAGATAGTAGTGATAGTTTATAACAATACTCTTTTAACATTTTAAATTATTATTATAATTTCACGTGCAATTCTTATACCTAAATAAACTATGTGATAATAGGTAAGTCTACAAACACGTGATAATATAAGTCTATAAACACATAATAATGTATTTTTTTCTCACAGACTCCATAGCCTCCCCGTCCCTTTTATTTTTCTCTTTTCCCCCACCCTTTTTGTCTTCCCTAGGCCCCATCCCTTTTCGTTTTCCCACACCCCTTTTCTACCCACCCTTCCCGTNCCCCCCCCCCCCCCCCCCCCCCCCAACCAATCTTCTCTCTCTCTCTCTCTCTCTCAAACTTCTACCCCTATTTCTCTCAATCCTTTTTATATCTCTACCCATTCAGAGGTTATTTGAGGGTATATATTAAATTAAAGTACATTTAAAGATAAATATCAAAATCTTATTTTAACTTTTTCTTAAATGTAATTTTTAACTTATTTAAAATTAAAAAGTATTTTAATATACAACACTCAAACAATATAATTTTATCATTAAAAAGCTTTTAAAGTTATTTAAAAACTTATTAAGATTCCTAACTCAACATCAAACATTCCCTTGAAACATTTAGTTTAGTTCAATTAATGGATATGATAAATTAGAATATTTGGCTAAGCTTTGCATCAACCGGGTGTTATCATTTTATTTCAATCATTCTACACCATAATTGGCTCATTGTACTGTTATTTTTTATATGAAGTTTTCACTTTATAGGATTTTAGATTTATACAGTATCTGTCACATTATAGGGCTCTTTTTTATAATATAAAGTATATTCATTTAGGGGGCATGATATTTAATATAGGCTTTTTTTAGTGAGAAGGTCAGATGGTTTGGATTTACTTATACATATAGGGGCTTAGTGTCAGAGATATGAAAGAATTATATAAAAATAAATTTATAAAATGATGTCATTTTATGTGATCTGTTACATTTATTTTCCGATAAAATAAATTTACAATTTAACATAACATATTAAATTATGTCATTTATTAATTTATTTTTATGTAATTCCTTTAAAACTAAATTATTTTTCTATTTTTATTTCAAGCTCTTATTTGTCAACAAAAGCCGTTTCACATAGCAAAGATGGCATGACCCGGCCGATTATACACCCATGGGCCATGACCCGAGCCTAACCATTGTCCTTTCCCAACCCAGCCCGGTTTTATTAAAGAAAAAACTCAAGAACTATGTTGTTCTAGAACTTACCCTAAAACCCAATTTTCTTTTCTTTTTCTTACCTCTGTTTCTTCATCCCATCCCCCGTCTCCTACGTCCAGCGCCCCTAACTCTCTGCAGAACACCCCACGCGTCTCCCTCTCTTACTCTTCATGCTCATCCCTCTCTCTTTCAATCGCCCTCTCTCCACATCGGTAAGCCTGTCCAACCACCGCTCTCCCTTCCTCGGCCTCTTTCTCTCTCTCATTGCTGCCCACCTCACTCTCTCTCCCTAAAATTCTCAGCCACCGCTCACCATTGGGCTAATGCCAACAACGCTGCCCACACTGCCGCTCGCCACTCAACCCTCTTTAGCCTTGCCCAGGCCAAAGCCACCACACACCTCACGCCACTCCAACCCATCCTCCACTGTCCCCTCCGTCATCTGTTGCAGCACCCCACCACAGGTAAATCTCCGTCCGTGCCAGCTCTCTCTCTTTCCGTCACTCTCTCTCCCTCCTTGGTCTCTCATGCCGTTTCCTCCCTCTGTCGATCGCTCTCACATCTCTACAGGTCTGATACAAGGCTTGGTAAAATCGTACACAAAGCAGGGGTAAAATTGGAAAAAAAAATTAGGCAAAAATACTGTAGAACCCGCATTTGCATTTATATATATACTAGTAGAAGCAAAACGTCCAAGGGATGTTTTCTGCAATTGCTCCAAATAGAACATCGTCTTCTGCAATTGCTTCAAATAGAACATCGTCTGCAATTGCTTCAAATAGAACATCGTCTTCTGCAATTGCTCCAAATAAAACAGCTGTCAATCGTCCTGTATTATCATCTATCTCAACATAGGCTCGACAACTGGAATAAATAAAAGTAGAATTGTTAATTTTAATGATCTATTCATATGAGGAAATTGTTATATCAGAAGTTATAAATCAAAATATGAAGGAAACATATATACCGTGGTTGTGCGATTCTGGAGTTCTCGTAAATGAAGATAAAAGCTATTCTCCTCCACTTGCCATTACCGGCATCCTCTCCACCGTTTACAGAGCAGGTAAGGAAATAAAAAACTGAACAAAATCAAAATGGGTCTCTTTCCAACCAGAATTGAAATAAAAATTCATCAAACTTGGCTAAAAAACCCAAAAATGACACTGGCATAACTGCTTTTTCTTCAACAGGTGTGGAAAGTTTTCCACTGCATCTAGTTTCCATGCTCTTGAGTAGGGCTTCAAAAAATGGAATCAGGGCACTGAGTAGTTGGATCAAGTCTGGAGGGTGAAGAAGATGAAGAGTGAGTCGTTGGATCAAGTCAAATCAAAAGATGAAACTTCACATAATCCATCGGAGAATTTGATTAATTCTTACCTTACCCATTACCTGCAGATAGATTAGTAGCAGTGTGGCGGCAGTGCCTGCAGCCTTAAGGAAAAAAAAAAACCCTTCAACCAAATGAAAGGAAAAAATATCTGCTTCAACCAAATGAAAGGAAAAAAAAAACCCAGTATGAAGAAAGAAAATTGGAGAGAGAAAATGAAGAAGAGAGAAGATGAGTATAGGAGAGAAGAAAAGAATGTGAAGAGAAGTCATCAATATTAATTCGCCAACCTCCATATTCAACAAAAACGGTAGCCACGTTTTTACACCGGACAAGCACCGCATTATTTTTATAGCTCTTCTGGAGTTGTCAGGCGCCGAAAGGCTATGATGTTACATCTTCTTGTCTCTTGTAGAGAGACGCTTCACGAGGGAAGCCGTGAAGCAATAGAGATGCTTCGTCCTTCCTTTCATAATTTTCTCTATAAAAGGAATATTCAGCTCATCTTCATTCGCATCCCATCTTCTTCACTTTTCTGTAATTAGTCTGCATTCTTACTCTGCAATCTCTCTCTGCATTCTTACTCTACAATGGCCCAGCAATCTTCTCGTAACCAATACGTGATGTATTCTACACCATTTTCACCAGTTGTTTCTGCTTCTGCTGTAGGTTCTATAGTACAATACAATAATGATCTGGCTAATAAGTCAGATGTTGAAGCTATCTACGAGCTTGTAAATCTCGGTACCCATTACTCTTCAGCTATTTATGCATTTTCTCAGCGACTACAATCCAAACCTTATGATTTCGACAAACTCAATGAGAAAATTTCTATCATTCAGCGACTTCTTCAGGAGTCTCACATGAAGATAGAAGCAATAAAGCAAAAAAATAGGAAATTAAAATCCTTGCTTAATTCTTCTTTTAGATTGCCTACTCCTTTAGACAGAGGTGCCACGCAAATTTTAGAGGAGAAAGATCATTTGAAGAATGAGGCGAAGAGCCTCAAATTTCTGTAATTTTGTTTCGAGATAATAAAATAATATCTTACAAATATTTATATTGTGTATTTATCTTCTGGTAGATATTCTGTGTGCTCTATTTTATTTTTGGTAGATAAAATCATATTCTGCGCAGATGAGGGTTGCATTCACTTCTACGTTTAAAGTTAAAGTGAAAACTAATAGATCTGAAGGAATAGATATAGATCTGTCAATACACAACAAAAATACATGTCTAACATCCAAAAAAATCAAATTTTTTTTTCTCTTTCAAAAAATCAACTCGGAGATGAAAATAAAAGAAAGATGACTTAGAAAATAGAAAAATAAAAATAGAAGGAAGCAGTTTTGATGGTTTTGCTTTGCCTTTTGTGGTTTAGAGGGTGCAAAAGTGGTTTTGTTGTTCTGGTGAATACCTTACCTACGTGTTGATCTTGTTCTCGATCCTCAACATGAACAAAAGAAAAGAAGAGAGAGAAAAACGTTTACTTTCGGAGAGAAGAGGAAAGAGAAAGTGAAGATGAAAGTCTGAAAGAAAAAAAAAACTTGAATAAAAAAGAAAAAAAAAACATATGAACACAGATAGAAAAAATAATTGTTTTGTAGATCTAAAAAATAGAAATCAAACGAAAGGAAAAAAGAAACTTGAATAAATTTTTTACAAACAGATATGAAATAAACGCAAGAAAATCAACCAAAAACAGATCTCTTCATATCTTTGTAGATGTGTTCAGACCTGTTTGTAGGGGAAGAAGCTGTGAAGAAATGGTGGGCTGAGGTGGTGCGACTGTGAAGATCTGGATATAAATGCAAGAAAATAAACAAAAAAAAGTTAAGAACACAGATTTAAACGCAGAAAAAAACAAACAAAAACATGAGCATCAAACCAAACAAGTAACAACGAGATGGTGCAGATGAGAGAAGAGAAACAACTTACATGAGAGAAGAGAGAAGACAGAAGAACGAGAATAAGAAAGGTGAAGGAAGAGAGAGAGAGAAAGAGGACTTAGATGAGAGAAGAGAGAAGACGGAAGAATGAGAATAAGAAAGGTGAAGGAAGAGAGAGAGAGAGAGAGAGAGAGAGAGAGAGGTGGGGGAAGAAAGAAGGGAGCGGCCGAACGGAGTGCTGAAAGGATAAGGATGCCTTTGCTCCTCTGTTTGGCAGGGACCACTCACACCCACTACACCTAAAACTCTTGGAGGATTGCCCTTGTCGTATCACTTTGATACTTCACAATCTGACATCTCTGGCCCAAAGATTCTTTGAAGCTTTTCTAGGCCCTAGCTCCATCTTCCAATAATGGCTATTATCTTCACATTATCGTGGCTGTTAGTGTGGATTTTATGTTTTACAAAAAAGCTAATATATATAATATAAATACATGATGCATGTAGATCAGAGAAATGAAATTAAAGCGCATGCATGCAGCAACGTGTTAAAATTAAAGGCCAACATGTAATATATTAAGATAATATATATTGATCTAGTCATGATCATGGCCACATGCATGCAATTATTGGCTGGATGGATGGATGGATGATATCTTATGGTTCGATATGTTGTACGAATTCAACACGTAATTCCATATATATATATATATACGAGATATGATCAGCATTTTGTTAGTAATAATCAAATAGCTTCTGAATAATAATAAAATAATTTATTTTTGAGTTTTGAAAGATGAACGGAATTTTTTTTAATACAAATATTATAAAAATAAAATATCTTAGAATATTATTTTATTTTGATAGTTAAATTTTTTTTATTAATTAAAAATTATAATGATTAAATGAAAACATTAAAAATTTAAAATTAAAAAATATTTTATATTTGAGTAATATTTAAAAAAAATTATGAAAATTTTTAACATGAAATGAGATCGACTTACTTCCTAAACATGGTCTTATTCTCATCATTTTCCTCACTTTGATTCCACTCTAATCAATGTCTGCTTGAGTATCCAAGCCATGAGGTAAAATCCAAAAGTTAGGGTCCTACAGCTAAATATACAATACATGATATGCGCATGCAGCTTTGGAAAAGATCAGATAGAGCTGGGAAAAAAAAAATCATGTTGACATTATATTACTATTCATTCGAATAGTAATTACCATTTATTTGTTTTTTCTTTTTACTATTCAGTACCCACTTGCACTTTAGCTCAAAATTGTATGGTGGAGGATGGATCTAATTAGATGTGTTAACCATGGTTAATTTTATGTGCAAGTAAGAATAATTGATAACGAGGGTTTAAAGCTGGCTTGGATTATTCAATTATTGAAAGCACGAAAAAATATTAAGAAACTGTAATTGGGGATAACTTTGCTTAAGATGGGAAATATCCATTTGAATTTATTATACCAATTTGTTTGTTTCTTTTATTATAATCAATTAGACAACTGTGCATTTTGAATTTTTTATTATTATCTTACTATTCATTCGAATTTTTTATTTATTTTACTGTGCATTTTAAATTTTTTATTATTATTTCGAATTATTGGTTCCATCACGCATGCACACACCTGTCCAAAACAAAACATGGTGCCCCTCTTGTAGCTTTTTTTCTTTTGAATTGAAAAGCATCCAGCCAAGCACTAATATTAGCCTTTTAGTTGATGGATGAGGGCTTCTCAGCAGTGAGATTTTGTTTTTTGGTTTTTAGGTTTATTATTATTATTATTATTATTATTATTATTCCGAGAAAGATGGGAAACTACAAATTATATAAAAAGAAGAATTAGGAAAAAGAATCCTATGCATAATTTAAATATTTAAATTGCAGGATAACTTGCTATATTGTAGCAACCATGTTACAATTTCTTTTGTTTCAGATAGCGCAAATAACATCATTCCATGCAAACAAGCATTAATCGGATATCATAAATTACTAACAAACATGATAGAAGTACCAACTTTTTCTATACAAATGGTTCTTTGCATTAATCTCAACATATATATACAAACTTCTCATGTTGAATAAGATCACACAAATTAATTAAATATTTGGCATAAATGATTAAGCCACATGAATATTATAACATTAAACTTTACAACCTGTAAATCATCTTACATCATTGCATACGTACACACACACACATATATATATATATATATATATACAAACTTCTCATGTTGAATAAGATCACACAAATTAATTAAATATTTGGGCATAAATGATTAAGCCACATGAATATTATAACATTAAACATTACAACCTGTTGATTAATATCAAATCACCAATATATATATATACAAGATGTCATCCTCAATTAATAGAATGTAATTTAACCGGTTGCTCCAAAGTCTTTGACGAAATCCCGAAAAGGAGTACTTTAGATTTCAAACCAATTGCAATTATTTTAATCACAGTATAAAGAGAGACATCTACTGAACAAATTTGTTTTTTTTTTAGTTATTATGAACAAGCGTTCCCCACCAGTGCACTCACCCCCACCCCCACGTGAGCACCCAACGACTCTGCAGCGCCATCCACGCGATCCTTTTCGGTTTTCGCTTCGAATTCCAACATGCTATCATCGCCACAGCCGCCCAAATCCCCAAATGCATTCCCAACCTCTCCGATGTTCAGATTCGCGAACGCTTTCGCGTCGTCGGAATCATTACCATCAGTGAACTGAGGATTTGATCCGGTTGTGGTAGGCCCAAACTCATCGTGTACCAGTTTATCGAAGAAATCCTCGTCCGTCTGATCCTCCACCTGGAATGGAGGATTCGATGCGATTTATCAAACCCTAACCCTTCCCGATCCCACCAAAATTCGCTAAATTCCCCGCACGAGTGCAACCCCACCCCCAAATTTTCCACGAAGTAACAAATCGTCTGAAAGCGAAACCTCGAAATTCGACCTGAAAGATTAACAAAACCTTGAGATCCAAAGCCGAAACGCAGAATCTCACCTCAAAATCAGAGATTCCCAGGAACCTAACCCTAAATCAAAGATACATAGCCCTTGAACGAACAAGATCAATGGTTGTTAAAGTTGAAATCCTAGAGCAAATAATCAAGAAAAAACCACCAAAATTATGCAAGATTCGGCTTGAATTGAACGCATTGAGTTGAAGCCAAAGTAAATAATTAAACAAAATGCCAAAAATAGCTTACAGATCCAGAGGAGGAAATGTCGAAGAGAAACACAGAGTATTTGAGCAGAGGAGAGCCTCCGATCTCGCACCCACCAAGAGCTTTTGGATGCTCCTCTCTCTAGATGCTCAAGGTAATCCATCACAACAGGATCAGTCCAAGGAGCCCCGCGCAGAGCTTCAACACCCGCAACCCACCCCAGATGGCCACCTTTGGGTGTAATAATCAACAAACAGTTTGGATTTTCCTGTAACAACAGCAATCAGTATACTTATACATACAAGATTGTTCAGGAGACAGGAAGTCAAAAGTAAAGTCAATAAACAAATTCGACCGCAAGGAGCAAATTGCACCTTGAGAGATCAACACAATTTGGAAATAAGGGAAGGAAACAACTGTGTAGATCAAGAAACTAAGGAGCAACAAACGAACCTTGATATCTTCCCGAGGAATTCCCACAGATGGACAAATCGGATCATTTGCTGCCTGCAAACCCACTCATACTTAAATCTATAGCACATGCTGCAGTCCACCAAATGATTCTGAAACATTCCTATAACTCATGCCTTCCAATTTCAAATATAAAAAGCAAGCCAAAACAGTTCAAATCCACAAATGATCAAATCACAAATGATCAAATCCATAAACAAAATAATACATAAATTCAAAAACATGGAGAGAGAGAGAGAGAGTAGAGTGGATCGGCACAATGGGTAGCGGAGACGAAGAGATAAGGGAGAAGAGAGACGATTTTAGACGATTTTTGAATTTTTTATTATTATCTTACTATTCATTAGAATTTTTTATTATATTTACTGTGCATTTTAAATTTTTTATTATTATTTTGAATTATTATCTTACTATTCATTCAAATTTTTTATTATGTTTACTGTGCATTTGAATTTTTTATTATATTTACTGTGTAAATTAACAAAAATAAAAACGGAATGTTACTGTGCAAAACGGAATTATGGAAACGGAACGACAATTTATTACTGTTTATTACTGTAGTAAGCGCATAGGCACTTATTATAATAGATAGATATATATAGTAGATATATATGGTCCTGCTGCCCACCTGCCATTTCATCTCCATTTTGTAAGCACTAGGAAACTTCGTGAGCAAGACTTGAGAGAGTGAGTGAGAGAGAGATCCGCTTATATATATTACATAAAAATCTCAAATAAACAAATATTTTAGAAAATAATTTTATTATGCCTTTTTAAAATGAAATTATTTTTTTACAAAAGACTTGTATAGCATTTATTTATTTAAATTTTGTACAAATCATTTCGCTATTTATTTATAAGCTAACTTTTGTAGTCCAGGAATACCTCTCTCTTTAGGATCTAGATCTTACTAAGGAGCACCCCATTTTGCAGCTCATATTTGCCAACTATCAATAAAAATGATTTTTCTTTTTCAATCGGATATCACAACCATAAAAAAGTCATTTCCCTTTAAAAAAACTCAAAAAATTAAAAATAATTTTTTTTTTATCATGCTAACTATCATTTCTTTTAATTGGGTTAATTTCAAAATCAATCCGTAGATTTTCACAAATTAAAAATTTAAGAATCTTTTTAAAATAATTTGAAAATGAAAAAAATTAATTGGGCAATTAATCATTTTTCTATATCTACATTTATATCACATTCGTATGCTGGTTTGGATTTAGATATGAGACGAGATGATTTTAGATGAAATTAAATAAAATATTATTATAATATTAATTTTTAATATTATTATTATTTTAAAATTTGAAAAAGTTGAATTGAGATTTGAAAATGTTAAATTGTTTATTATATTTTGTATAAGAATTTATAAAAATTATAATGACAAAATAAAATAAAATAAAACGTTTTCTGAATCCAAACGGGATAAAAATAAGAAGTAAAAGAAATCAATTAACCCTCTCAGCACCACCTAAAACATCTCATGCCAACCCCAGAGATAAAGTACATCCTATTTCCCCTCTCCCCTACTTATAACTTTTTAACTTTAATAATGTTGACCCGAAAACAATTTTCAAAGACTTTATATCCACAACAGTTTATTAGAATTTTGTACCAAGAATTTTGTACCAAGAATTTTGTACCAACTGACACATACTGCTTTAATCATTCATCAAGGTCCCATACTATATCATGACCAGCAATACAAAATTAAAATCACTAAATTTATCATTAACTAATCAAAACAAAAAAGGTTATAACCCCCAAATGAATATGAATGTTCATGCATACTGAGCTTGTTTATGCAAGTATACATTTTCTATCAAATGTCTAAATGAATTGGATTGAATCTTTAGCAATTAAGATTTGGCAAGGAACATTGAATAGCTTAATACTTTATCTACTAATTTCCTTTTTCTTTTTGGATTCTCAATTCACAAATACCTGAACTGGTTATGAGCACCAGTGTTCTCGGATATCATGCGAGCAACACTAAACCTAGTTACAAAATAGGGAGCTAGAAAGTGATAGAAGAAAGTCATTAAAGCAAGCTCCATTAAGTACATAAGAGGATGCCCAAAGAAATAAAGAATGGAAGAAGAAACTTCTTAGCAAGTCCAGAGAATGCTCCTTATCTTCACAACTTCGACCATTCCTTTGATCCATAAACACCACATGATAAATTGAGGAATCATCCTCCATACATTGGCAAAGACATAAGGCCAATATGTGAATTGGCCTTACATCTTTGCCAACATGCAAACAAATTGACCACCCTATTGGACATTACCCAACCACTGCTCGTTCTATTAAAAAACTCCACCCATAACATCCCCGCTACCTCACAATGAAGTAAAAGATGATCCACCGTCTCTCCACTCTCCTTAAACATATAACATCGGTCCATTATGAAGTGACAACTCATTTATCAATAATCAAATTATCCAAGGTCAAAAATTTCACAAGAGATGTTGTCCAGCCAAAGAAAGTAATCTTAGACGGCACCTTACTTTTCCAGTTACACTTCCAAGTGAACAAAGTATGTTTTTGAATTGGCAAAACCTTGTATAATGGTCATATAGTAAACTACCTACTCCTTGTCTTCATCCAGAGCATTATGTCCACCACATTATTACCAAAATTCAAGGAATACAATAAACTGTAAAAGCATAAATAACTCCAATTTCTCAATCATGAGTAGCTCTACTAAAATAAACATTCCAATGTGGGGAACTACCAG
The DNA here is from genome assembly GCA_011037825.1 of Carya cathayensis. Taxonomy (NCBI): domain Eukaryota; kingdom Viridiplantae; phylum Streptophyta; class Magnoliopsida; order Fagales; family Juglandaceae; genus Carya; species Carya cathayensis. The sequence goes on along the minus strand of QGSO01000213.1, from coordinate 1,566,570 downwards.
AACAATCGAGCAACTCAAACACCAAAGCCTCCTGATTAAGAGCCAACCGAAAGAGAGAGGGAAACATGGTCTTGAGGGCTGAATCACCACACCAAAATTCATGCAAAAAACTGACCCTAGATCCATCACCAACTGCAAAACTAATAAAACAAGCAAAAGTCTCCCATCCATTTCTAATATTCTTGCACAAACCAGCAGCATGCACACTTCTCACTTCATTAGAACACAACTCCCTTGCAAAATCCCATACTTCATGATCTCAATAACAATTTCCATAAGGACTCCCCTTCTAGATGGTACCTCTATAACCATTTGGCAAGAAGTGCCTTGCAAAAATCAAACAAACAAATCATACATAAACCTAAATAGTTATCAAAATATTTAGGTTTAAATTCCTATGTGACCTCAAGTCACATCTAATTCTTGAAGATAATCACAATAATTATTGCCAACCATCATTTTATTGGGTATCACACTTCAATTGTACACTCAGATTGACTCATCGAAAACCTAAAGCTAAAATCTCTTGAATTTACTCCTATCACATTGAATCCACTTCAACACCTACCAACACCACTTCTTCCAAGCCAAAAATGAAACAAGGACATGTACTCCCCGAAATCCATACACATGCACAACTACTACAAGTCGATCTCATGCATCCCTAGCCAAAACTAATACTCCTCCAAACGCACACGTGATCCATTACTACAATTTTCATCATCTGGACCTATATCCTCAAAATCAACAAGAATATTTTCTAGAATTTGCACCACCTATTATCCTTAATTTTGATATGGATCAAATCCTAAATGTGACGCCCCCAAATTCCGCTTGGGATTGAACGGACATTTGAAGCGTCGAGACATGCAACACAAGGTTACCTGCCCCCGTTCATGACATATAAGATGCAATGTTCCTAACATGCATCTAACATTATGCAATATTCGCAGCGGATAATCTTTTTCTTTAGCAATACTATGCACCAACTAAATATATCCCAAATACTTGAAACATAATTCATACATAAAGGCATACTAAAAAGCCGTGATCACCACACTAGTCTAAAATGGTTGTGATCAAAAGAATACTTGAGATACAACTCCAAAAGTACAAGTATTAACCTAAGTTAAATACTATACCATCATCAACATCGCACCGTGGCCTAGTCGACCGTATTCAGTTGGTCAGATTCCAATTCTCCATTGGGTCCTGTAACAAGATCTACCATTCGGGGGGAATGGTAGTTGGGACTACCACAGTGAGATTTGATTACAAATCTCAGTAAGTTAACATAAAACTTATACACAGGTTAAAAATGCATGCATGGCAGTAAAAGCATAAATGCATAATTATAGTCATACATAAACATAGTATAACTTGACATATAGCATGACTTAACCAGAACTTAAGCGTGAACTGAACTTGACTTAACATGGCATGAACTTAAGCTTAAAACATAACATGAACAATCAACATAACATGAACGTGAAACATAACATGGACATGAATATAACATAACATGAACGTGAGCTTGAACGTATCATAAACGTGAACATAACATGATGTGAACATGAACTTGGAACATAACATGAACATGAACATAACATGTACGTGAGCATAACATAACATGAACTTGATCTGAAACTTGACTTAACATAAACTTGGAATCTTATTTAATTGTCTTGATTAATAACGTGCATTAATACGTACTCCACAGTTGTTGTGGCCCCACGTATTCAAGTAACATAAAACATAATACGTACTCCACAGTTGTTGTGGCCCCACGTATTCTACATGTCACAATTGCTGTGTCTCATGTAGTGTATGCTCCACAGTTGTTGTGGCCCCATACTTCATGCTCCACAGTTGTTGTGGCCCCATGAATTCACATAACATAAAATATAATACGTACTCCACAGTTGTTGTGGCCCCACGTATTCTACATGTCACAATTGCTGTGTCTCATGTAGTGTATGCTCCACAGTTGTTGTGGCCCCATACTTCATGTAACATAAAATATAATACGTACTCCACAGTTGTTGTGGCCCCACGCATTATAAGTAACATAAAATATAATACGTACTCCACAGTTGTTGTGGCCCCACGCATTATAAGTAACATAACATAAATATAATACGTACTCCACAGTTGTTGTGGCCCCACGCATTATAAGTAACATAACATAAATATAATACGTACTCCACAGTTGTTGTGGCCCCACGCATTATAAGTAACATAAATATAATACGTACTCCACAGTTGTTGTGGCCCCACGCATTATAAGTAACATAACATGACTATAATACGTACTCCACAGTTGTTGTGGCCCCACGCATTATAAGTAACATAACATAAATATAATACGTACTCCACAGTTGTTGTGGCCCCACGTATTATACGTAACATAACATAAATATAATACGTACTCCACAGTTGTTGTGGCCCCACGCATTATAAGTAACATAACATAAATATAATACGTACTCCACAGTTGTTGTGGCCCCACGCATTATAAGTAACATAACAGAGAGAGCTCTTTTGGGTTTCTCTCTAAGAACGGGGTGAAGAAATGATTAAAGTGAAGTAAGTGATGTCTTGCACGACTCAAGACTTCTGCAGGGGATTATATAGACCTTAATGATCATTGAGTGAAGGTGTAGACATGTGATAAAGTAGAGGATAGTGGGGGGCAAAGGACAACCAACAAAAGCTATGAGACATGGGACTTGATGGGGTGGGTTCCTCCATATTATTGAGTGCAACTTGATGCAATGAATGATCTGCCAAGTGGGGAAGGAAACTTCTCCAAGAAGCTTTGCCAAGGTGGCCAAATTCGTGGGCCTTAGTGGGCCTCAACCAAGTGGACTTCAATTTGGGGTTTAAATGGGATTTGGTTAGGGTTTGAGATGCTATCAAGCCCAAATCCAATTTTTCTTGGCCCAATCAAATTTCCAAGGTTTAAAATGTTGGATAAAGATGTCATAATAAGAATTTGAGAAATTAATAGCATGTGGAAGTGATTTAATCAAGTGATTAAACACAATGCTAGAAATTGGATCAAAAGGGTTCGAAGGCCAACTTTAGGGTTTCAGTTTCTACCAAGTTTTTGGGGTTTCAAATACATTCCAACCATTTAGGGTTTCACTAGGGTTGAAACTCTCTTTAATCTGGCTCAATTTGGTTGATCAGATGAAAAAAAGGTTTTGCTTAGATGGCGTGATCTCAGACCTTGATTTCCTTCACAAATCCTTCTAATGGTTTCACTTTGTGCCAAGTATCTAATATTATTCATTATGTGTGGTTAAGATCTTGCCAAGTGTTCAAATAAAACTTCTCTAACCTAATTTGGACATTCCACACCGTGATTTTGAAAACGTTGCAGTTAGTATACTTATCAAGGTTACTATTCACTCAAAAAAAAAACGTAATAAATTTTGTACTGAAAAGAATCCTAAATATTCAATTGAGTCTAGTGGTGTAGACTAAAATGTATTCTGCCACTTCTAACACTATCTCAAACAATTAAAATCGCATTTCTGGCACCATAGTGAGTGATAACACTAATTATGTTGACAGACTAAAACCTATGCGATTAGTCGATTCGTGAAAACTTATGGAGTTTTCACGAGATTCCTAAAGGCTATAGAAATTTCACCATTGAATTTCTAGCGGCTATTACAGTGTGGCTAGTGGAAGGAGTTCTAATGTGGCTCAAGGGAGGCCAAGCACTGCTAATATAAATATTGGTGATGAGCCAGCACCGGTTCCTACTAAATTTAAGATCATGTGCACCAACTTCCTCAAGGAACGGGGTGTTACGGAGTTTAGATCGGAGCTAGATAGATATTTTTCTGAGACGTATATAGACGACTCGCTCGGTTTTGATATCTTAAATTGGTGGAGAATTAATGCCGTTAATTATCCTGTCCTTGTTGAGGTAGCACGTGATGTGTTAGCCACCCCCATTTCCACTGTTGCCTCGGAGTCTGCATTTAGTACTGGAGGACACATATTGGATCCTTTTAGGAGTTCCTTATCTCCAGAAACTGTTGAAGCTTTCATTTGCACCCAAAATTGGTTAAGGACCAAACCAATCAACATTCGGGATTTGGAAGAATACATACAGTCGATGGACCTTGAAGGTAAGTTTGAAACATGAAATATTTTTTTTAATATCTATCTAACTCGGTTTATTATATATCTAACTCAATTTTTAATTTTTTTTAGATGATCATTTAGCTTCATCTTCAACCGAGGCTGATGTGAGTCTCCATTCCCATTCATGCTGAAAAGGTGGTAATTCATCCTTTGCTCACATTGACGTCTATAATACTATTTCATTTATTTCTTGATGTTTTGGTTGTTTCCTTTATGTTAGAGTTAGGAAAATTCTAAAGTTATATTTAGTTCCTTCCACTGATTTTAATGTGAATTGAGAATTGAATCAGGTCCTCATCAAATTACTGACAATGGAGTTGGATGTAATGGAAAAAGTTCTTGAGGTAAGTGTCACTGATGGGTTGTTTGATGACTACGTGCAATCCCTATATATACATGCTGGGAGTTAATCCGTGATTAATATAAAATGAAAGCCTGAACATACAAAAGGCAAATGGCTTTATATATATATATAAGGCTGGTCATGTTCATCACTGGGAATTAGAACAAATCATGAATCCCATGAAGAATCATGTGAAACTGCATGCATGCACCTAGCTGCTCATAAATTAAACTTCACATGAAATATTGGTCTTTTGTTTCTGTAACTCTGTAATTTGAAACAAGAATAATAGAGCACGAAGTAAATAATTGAGAGATGACACAATAAACTGGATAAACAGATATATATATATATATATATATATATATTGGGTTTTTTTTATTATTTCACCCCTAAAACATGTGCCCCGTGGGGGCTCTGAGACATGGGAACCAGTAGAAGAGAAGTTGAAAACATTCAAATGGACATTTCATAATCCTGATTGTGAATGTTAATATTGTGGTCACAATGCATGGTCTGAAAACCAGTATATTATTGCTATATTTAACTGTTTGGGTGAGTCTCTCTTTTTGAGCATGCAATACAATAGTCAAGTATTTTTCTAAAACATATGTAACAACCCAGAGAAAGTGCTAATTAACCACATCTAAACTATAATTTCAAATAGTCTAGTCGATTTGAACCATCCTTAAAATCACTTATAAAGCCCATAAGTTGTTCATATTCACAATGTCGGACTGGGGTGTTACAACATTACTTGTTTGCAATTGAATTTTTTGGTGAGTATAGGTATAAAACTGATCCATTGCATTTTGGAATTTTTTACACTTACATATACCTTGTTAGATGACGGGCATCGTGGCTGACTGACCAGAAGTTATTCTGAAGACTCTAGCCATTCTTTGGTATTTAGTACCATAATAGATAGCTTATAGCAAGTAATTTTGATGGCCATTTTTTAGTATGCTATACATTTCTTGGTGCTGAAAGCTCGTCTAACATATACATTAAACGTAGGAATGCCTGGTATGACTGCTTATGTTGGATTTTATGAGGTTTGCTCTCCCAAGAAAGGAGAGTATGTCTTCATTTCAGCAGCTTCTGGTGCAATTGGTCAGCTGGTTGGGCAGTTTGCAAAGCTTTTGGGCTGCTATGTTGTTGATAGTGTAAATACCTTCAGTTTTCTCTACATTGCAATGTGCTTCATCTAGTTATTGGTATTAATCAACTGATCATCTATTACTACTAAAAAGTATGTGTAAAGAGGAAATGGCTTTTGTCATGTTGAACACAAGTGGATCTGAGTCTTGCGTTATTCATTTCAAGACATGTATAAGAATTCTCCTTTATTTACCGGATATAAGTTCAGAGCTACAAAGTTGAATGTTTTCAACTTCTCTTCTACTGGTTCCCATGTCTCAGAGCCCCCACGGGGCACATGTTTTTGCTAGTATTATTGGGTTTTATGTTCCTTTTTTCAAGTATCAATACTCTTATCTTGTATCCATAGTTAACTTTCATGCTTTGAATTTCATATTTTCATTAATATAGGTCTTGATATCTTATTGGATGATCACCGCTTGCTGGATACTTCAGATGAGGAAGAAGATCCGCTGGCCTTTTGGACGTTTGCCCGGAAATTCTGATAGTTTTAGATGTCTTTTTTTTTTTTTTTTTTTTTTTCTGAGAAGGGGGGTTTAAAATTTACCCCTTTAATATGTATGCATATACACTACTTGATTTAAGCACAAGTTCTTTTTTCTTACAGGTGATGGGAAGTAGGATTTAACTTCCTAATTTTTCATTTTTAAGGCATTCTCACTACTCCCTTAACCAGGTTTAAAAAAAAAAAAAAAAAAAAAATCCGGGTTCAACCCGGAACCCGGAATCTGGGTTTATAAAAACCCGGGTACAACCGGGTTCCGGATCGGGTCTCACCCGGCTTAATCCGGCCCGAGTTTGAGACCTGGGTTCCAGTCCGGGTGTACCCTGGTTGGAACCCGTTTGCCCAGCCCTATGTGTATATGTGACGCCCCCAAATTCCGCTTGGGATAGAACGGACATCTGAAGCGTCGGGACATGTAACACAAGGTTACCTGCCCCCGTACATGACATATAGGATGCAATGTTCCTAACATGCATCTAGCATTATGCAAAATTCGCAGCGGATAATTCTTTTTTTTTTTTTATACTATGCACCGAACTTATAACATCTCAAAGAATTAAAACATAATCCATGCATACTAAAAATAAATAACCACGATTACAGTACGGGTCTCAGAAGACTGTAATCTCAAAACATGGTGACTAGACTCTATATTACAGTACCAAAATACACTTATTGAACCAGTTCATCGAGTAACTCGCGTAACTCAATTAACAAGGTTAGAATACTGTCCCAAAAGAAACTAACTATAGAAGTTGAAAACTCTGCATCGCATCTGCGGCGTCTAGTCAACATCCTCCAGCCTATCGGTATTTGCTCCTTGTTCTGAACCTGACACATCGCCTACCATTCGGGGAAAAAAATGGTAGTTGGGACTACCATGGTGAGATTTGATTACAAATCTCAGCAAGTTAACAGAAAACTTTCACACAGGTTAATGATGTATGCATAGAAATAAAGGTATGAATGCACCATCAAAATTGAAAGTAAACATAACATAACTTGACATAACATGGCATAAAATAATAAGCATAATGTGACATGACATAACATGGCATGAGTTGACATAATTGAACTGAAACAGAAGCTTAGCTTAACGTGACATGAACTTAAATCATAGCATGGATGTGAACTTGAAACATAACATGTACTTGAACTTTAAGTTTAACATGAACGTACACATAACGTAACGTGAAATATGACTTGAACATGAAATACATGAACTTGGAATCTTATTTAATTGTCTTGATTAATAACGTAACCATATGGGTGCTACACGGGTCCCCTAGAGCCGTGTGTCCCTGCCGATTACCGCATCACAACACAGGTATCTAGACCAGCTGTGAGTGCGTTAATACGTACTCCACAGTTGTTGTGGCCCCACGTATTCTACGTGTCACAATTGCTGTGTCTCACGTAGTGTATGCTCCACAGTTGTTGTGGCCCCATACTTCATGCTCCACAGTTGTTGTGGCCCCATGAATACACGTAACATAAAATATGGCACCATCGGCGTTAGTGCCTGGCGCGCTCCGGTGACCAGTTACTTAGGCCCCATTCGCAACCTGTTGACTGTACTTCGTCAACCCAGGGAATTTCACACCTATTTAGACACTCCAGCGTGAACAAAGGAGTTCCACTAGGATATTACCCCATCCTAGCATTTAGGGTCGTGATTGACATGAATAACTTAACTTGAACATGATCTGAAACTTATATGAACTTTACATAAGGTGAACCACGCTTGAGTCCGTGGCACCGCATAACATAACTTGTGGTGAACATGCTTAGATCCGTGTCACCCTTAACATAACTTGTGATGAACACGCTTAGGTCCGTGCCATCCTTAACATAACTTGTGGTGAACACGCTTAGGTCCGTGTCACTCTTAAATATCTTATCTTTCTTAATACATGAGATATTATTTAATATCATGAACTTTTCTAACATGGCGTATACTTGTAAATGGCACAATATGATTTAAACATAAACATTCCATGACATACATGTAACATATGACATACTTAACATGGCATACTTATAACATACAACATTGCATGACATAAAAGATTTTGTAACAGATAAATATTCATAAAAGAATAAATCATGCGTAACAGATAAACATGTAATGACATGACATATATGATAACATACATACATAAATTGTAGTTCCCTTACCCATCATACATACACAATAAACTGATAGTAAGTTAGAAGCTAACTTACCTCGATTGTCACGTTCTACGAGAATAAAGTGCGATATACGAGAAACTGTAAAAGGTCATTCTAAAAGTTAGAAATTTAATTACTAACAATTAGAAACATGGAAACAAGTTATCTTAGAGTAAAATTATCATTTTACCCTCTACATGTGGGAAAACGACCATTTTACCCATAACTTAAGGATTTCATATCCTAACTCCAAAAATTTCCAAAATTTACATTCCTCATGTAAATTTTGTTCTAAACTCAAATATCAACTCAGAAAAAAATTTAAAACAAAACAACACTATGGAAAACACACTATGGCCGAAACATCCATAGGCCATTTCTCTTGATTTTTGTTACAATTCCTTCCAACTTCAAAACTCATGCTTAAACCAAAATTTTACAACAAACATCTTCCAATCCTAAGTTTAAAACCATACTTGAAACATCCATTTAGAAAAAGCTAATAATCAACACCAAACTTTTTTGTAAAAAGATCAAAACACTTGAATCACAAGCTTTGTCCTTAAATCAAAACATCTCCAAGAATTCCAAAAAATCTAATCTTACTTCTAACATATTCATAACATCATCCTCAGATAAACCATGCTTTAAATCATCAAACTAAAGTCACCAAAATCACAAAAATAACACTTGGAGTTTTTGATTTTACACTTAGTCCAAAAACAGAAACTTTTTCTTAACTAGCTTTGATAAATCTCTTGATCAATGGCTTAAGAAGGTGAGATCTTTGAAATAAAGTATCACATGGTTTAAAAACGTGTCCTAAAGAATATCCAACCATCAAAATTAAAATCACATGGCTAAAACCCAATAAAACATGGATCTAACCTAAAAACATCAAATCTTAGGCCTAACCGAAATTCTCTTGCATAGAAAAATCATATCTTTGAAACTAATACTAAATATCTCCAAAATAACATCCTAACATGAAAATAAGAGACTTAGGATCATCATATAAAAATATCAAAGCCTTTAGAGTAAGATCAAACCTCAAAATATTCAAACTTTATCCAAATAAAAACTGTTTTGTCACTTCCAGTTTTCATGTTTCTAGATCTAATAAAATCTATCATCAAAATCTTTATTCATGCAACAAAACCTCAATGAAAACTCTTAAACACATTCTAAGAACACTCCATAAAATTTTCGGACCAAGATATATCCATTAGCTTGGTCAAAAACTCCAAAACATAACACACTCTCCAGATTCACGCCCAGAATGACCTTTCCATGGTTAAAAATACTTTTGACCGACCAAATGACCATGGAATGATACGAAAAATACATCTACGGAAACTAGACTCAAAGAGGAACAACTTTTATGAAGGAGTCATCGTGTGAAAATACTTACAAAGGGTCGAAAAACTCCACGCAAAAAGACCCAGAAATCTGCCCGAGAGAGCTCTTTTGGGTTTCTCTCTAAGAACGGGGTGAAGAAATGATTAAAGTGAAGTAAGTGTGTCTTGCACGACTCAAGACTTCTGTAGGGAGAATATTTGGACCTTAATGATCATTGAGTGGAGGTGTAGACATGTGACATAATGTAGAGGATAGTGGGGGGCAAAAGACAACTTACAAAGGCTATGAGACATGGGACTTGATGGGGTGGGTTCCTCCATATTAATGAGTGCAACTTGATGCAATGAATGGTCTGCCAAGTGGGGGAGGAAATTTCTCCAAGAAGCTATGCCAAGGTGGCCAAAATTCGTGGGCTTTAGTGGGCCTTAGTGGGCCTCAACCAAGTGGGCTTCAATTTGGGGTTTAAAGGGGGTTTGGTTAGGGTTTGAGATGCTATCAAGCCCAAATCCAATTTTTCTTGGCCCAATCAAATTTCTAAGGTTTAAAATGTTGGATAAAGATGTCATAATAGGAATTTGAGAAATTAATAGCATGTGAAAGTGATTTAATCAAGTGATTAAACACAATACTAGAAATTGGATCAAAAAGGGTTTGAATGCCAACTTTAGGGTTTGGGGAAACCGTTTAGGGTTTCGGTTTCAACCAAGTTTTTGGGGTTTCAAAAGGATTCCAACCATTTAGGGTTTTACTAGGGTTGAAACCCTCTTCATCTAACTCAATTTGGTTGATCAGATGAAAAAAAACTGTTTTGCTTAGGTGGCATGATCTCACACATTGATTTCCTTCACAAATCCATCTAATGGTTTCTCTTTGTGCCAAGTATCTAATACTATTCATTATGTGTGGTTAAGATCTTGCCAAGTGTCCAAATAAAACTTCTCTAACCTAATTTGGACATTTCACACTGTGATTTTGAAACCACTGCACTTAGTACGCTTATCGAGGTTACTATTCACTCCGAAAAAGTGCATAATAAACTTAGTACTGAAAAATCCTAAATATTCAACTGAGTCTAGTGGCGTAAACTATAACGTAATCTGACACTTCTAACTACCTCAAACAAATAAAATCACATTTCTGGCACCATAGTGAGTGATAAAACTAATTATGTTGACATACTAGAGCTTATGCGATTAGCCGATTCGTAAAAACTTATGGGGTTTTTACGAGATTTCTAATGTCTATAGAAATTCCACCATTGAATTTCTAGCGGGCTGTTACAGTATATATGTGGGAAAACCCTAAAACCAAAACTTAGTGTGGTTCTTCCCTCTTGGCCTTGTGTGTATGTGCACGAAATGATGGAATGGTTCTTACCTCCTTGAGTTCTTCCTCTAGCCGAATGGTGTATGAGAAATCCTTGTGATTCTTGAAATGGTTGGAGAGAAATAATGGTGTTTGGTTGGTAAGAAAGTGGTGAGAAAGTGCAAAGACTTGGAGAGAAATTGTGAGTGCCGAAAACCCTTAGAACAAGAATGAAACTTTGAGCAAAAGATCTTCCCCTATTTGATCATGCCCTTATATAGAGCTTCCAACCTCTTTTGAAATGACAAAGGCCCTTGCATGGATGCCACTTGGCATCAAAGACAGAAAGGTCCTTATCTCTTCCCTAGGTTGACATGGGAAATCCAAATGCCTTCTTCAATGGGTGGCGTGTAGCCTCCAAATCCAAAACCCTCTCTTGCATCTTCTTCCAATTTTTCCCTTCTTCTCTTGTTTAGATTCAATGCACCTAGTGGTTCAAAAGTAAAATCACAAATTCAAATCCTTCTTGGAACTCCTCTACCATGTGCATGGTTACCATTTCGCAAAGTGTCTGTGTTGCTTGCCTTGGCAAGAAACCCTAGATCTCCCTAGGTGATCATTGGCCTTCCCAAGACAAATCCCTTGGCCTTCCTCATGCATGTTGTCGCCCCCCTCTCCCCTCTCTTGCTATTCCAATATTCTTCTAGAAGATGACTTTTTCTCTTCCCAAGTAAGATCTCGTTGGAACCCCAAAGGTTTCCCTCTTTCTCTACACATGCTTGACAAGCGTCACCATCTGAAATGGCCTTTGCATATGGGTGTGTAAGGCCTAGCTTGAGTGACATCATCCGCTACTCAAATCTTCTAGAACCTCGTGCATGTTAGACAAGTGTCTTACCTTACCTTCTCCCTAGGTTTCTTGCTAGAAAAAACCAAAAAGTCCCTCCTTGCCATGTGGCGCCTACCTCTAGCATTAGAAAACATTTTGGGCTTCCAACCCTAATGCTAACCCTAGCTAGCCGAATTCCACATTGGCCTTGTTGGGCTTCTTTTCTTCTTTCATCCCTTATGGCTTTCTAAACTTAGAGTCTTTAGAGTCCAAAAAAATATAAATAATACACTATGGGGCTTAGCATTTTTATCTCTTATTCTGAAAGATTAAAAGACTTCTCTAGATAAAATAATAAAAACGGGGACTTGACAAAGTTTGGGTTCTCACAGTTGCTGTCTTTTTCCAGGCCTAAAAATGCTCAACCCGTGCCTCTATGCAATGTTCAATCCCTGGGAGAAATTGTTGTGCGTTTTCGTATGTAGCCTGTAACAGCCCGCTAAAATTATCAGTTTTGGATTATTTCCCGACAGCAATCACATCTCTCTCATCTTTACCCTCATCTGGAATCACGCGTATAGATTATCTTTTCCATAAATCACGTAATTTGTTCTTCATCGACAGCTGTAAAATCATGAGTCTTCCAAGACTACGCCTAGCCTTTCTCAAGCCCAAACTACCACTTTATGTGGTGGACAGCCACCGTACGCCGCCACGTACGTTCCTCCGACGCATGTTCGTGACGAACAACGAGCGACGCGCGGGTTATCCCGTCGATGGTATAACCTTCTATCTCTAGTTATTTTACGTTTAAAATAGTTAGTTGGTTGGTTTGTGAATTGTGTAGTTGTATTTGTGGAGTTCGTTGCGTAGTTGTGAAGGGAAGTGTGGTTGTGAAGTGTTGAGTTTGATTGTGTATTTTGTGGACTGTGCTGTGAAGTATAGGCGTGAGATGGATGCCGTAGATGTGATACGGCGGGTTGTGTGAAGAGAATACGCGTGTAGCGTACTCTGTGTAATGCAGCGACGCGCCGCGCGACGTGCGCTGTAATGATGTGTGTCGTAGAAGGAAGGGAGTACGCATGTAGTGTACTCCGTGTTGTATGGCGATGCATCGTGTGATGTGCATCGTGTTGATGAGTGTTGTAGCGAAGGAAGTACGCGTAGTGCGTACTCCGTGTCGCGTAGCGATGCACTGTGAGACGTGTATCGCAGTGATGGGTTTTGTAGTGTGGATGGAAGAGAGTTCACGTGAGTGTACTCTGTATTAAGTCGTGAAACACCGGATGGCGTGTCACGAAGGGTTGGATGGCGTAACAGAGAAGTGTAGAGCATGGTGTAGTGTTGGGAAACTGTATGACAGTGTCCCGAAGCAGTGGTGTTATGGATTATAGTCTGGGGTGACTGGTGTCATCTTGTGGTTGACTATGGCTAAGAGTATATGGATTGAGAAAGGAATTGTTTGTTGGTTATTATTGATAATTTTAATGAACTTGTTTTAGTGCAAAGGCTTTATGAAGTCAAATTATCTCTTCTGAGTATAGTGAAACCTCAAGTTGCCGTGGTGTTGCAAGTGCTCATAATATGACAATTGAGTTCAGAAGTGAAAATCTTAAGGACTTGAGTGTTCCTCTTCCAGCTGTTGTGCAGTTCCTCGTGTTTCGCGCCCTTTTCTCATAGAACGCGACGATCGAGGTAAGTTAGCCTCTAACTTACTATCAGTTTATTGTGTATGTGTGATGGGTAAGGGAACTACAATTTATGTATGTATGTTATCGTATATGCCATGTCATGCTATGTCATTATATGTTTATCTGTTACGTATGATTTAATCTCTCATGAATAATTATCTGTTACATAATCTTTTCTGTCATACAATGATGTATGTTATAAGTATGCCATGTTAAGTATGCCATGAAATGTTATGATTAAATCATATTGTGCCATTTACAAGTATACGCCATGTTAGAAAAGTATATGATATTAATTAATATCTCATGCATTAAGAAAGATAAGACATGTTATGTTACGTATAATACGTGGGGCCACAACAACTGTGGAGTACGTATTATATTTTATGTTACGTGAATACGTGGGGCCACAACAACTGTGGAGTACGTATTATATTTAATGTTACGTATATACGTGGGGCCACAACAACTGTGGAGTACGTATTATATTTTTTTGTTACGTGTATACGTGGGGCCACAACAACTGTGGAGTACGTATTATTTTTTATGTTACGTGTATTCGTGGGGCCACAACAACTGTGGAGTACGTATTATATTTTCTGTTACGTGTATACGTGGGGCCACAACAACTGTGGAGTACGTATTATATTTTATGTTACGTGTATTCATGGGGCCACAACAACTGTGGAGCATGAAGTATGGGGCCACAACAACTGTGGAGCATACACTACGTGAGACACAGCAATTGTGACACGTAGAATACGTGGGGCCACAACAACTGTGGAGTACGTATTAAGTCAAGTTTCAGATCAAGTGCATGATAAGTCAAGTTTCAGATCAAGTTCATGTTTTGTTATGTACACGTACATGTTATGTTCATGATCAAGTTATGTTCCAAGTTCATGTTCACATCATGTTAAGTTCACGTTTACAGTATGTCTCAAGTTCACGTTTATGTCATGATATGTTCAAGTTTATGTTATTTTCAAGTTCATATTTATGTTATGCATGTTTACGTTCATGCTACATTTCAAGTCCATGTTATGTTTTAAACTCAAGTTCATGTCATGTTAAGTCAAGTTCAGTTCACGTTTAAGTTCTGGTTATGTCATGTTATATGTCAAGTTATGCTATGCTTATGTACGACTTTACTTATGCATTTATGCTTTTACTGCCATGCATGCATCTTTAACCTGTGTGTGAGTTTTATGTTAACTTACTGAGATTTGTAATCAAATCTCACTGTGGTAGTCCCAACTACCATTCCCCCCGAATGGTAGATCTTGTTACAGGACCCAAAGAAGAATTGGAATCTGACCATCTGAATACGGTCATCTAGGCTACGGTGCGATGTTGATGATGGTATAGTATTTAACTTAGGTTAATGCTTGTACTTTTGGAGTTGTATCTCAAGTATTCTTTTGATCACAACCATTTTGGACTAGTGTAGTGATCACGGCTTTTTAGTATGTTTTTATGTATGAAATATGTTTCAAGTATTTGGGATATTTTTAGTTTGGTGCATAGTATTGCTAAAGAAAAAAAAAAAAATATTCCGCTGCGAATATTGCATAATGCTAGATGCATGTTAGGAACATTGCATCTTATATGTCATGAACGGGGGCAGGTAACCTTGTGTTGCATGTCTCGACGCTTCAAATGTCCGTTCAATCCCAAGCGGAATTTGGGGGCGTCACAGGTGGTATCAGAGCAATACGTCTCTGGGTTATAAATCCACATGTCCTTAGGAAATGCACCAAATACTAGGCTTGAGATTTTAGTATTCATTAGGCTTGAATTTCTTCGAGATCATGTGCAGAAAAGCGATATAGTATTAGAGTTCACAAACACATGATCAGTTAGCAGATATATTCACAAAACCTTTACCAGAAGATAGATTATATATGATTAGAAGAGAAATAGGTATGAAGCATGTTACGAATATCTCTTAAAGGATAAACCAGAGTTCATAAATATAGAGAGATTTAAAAAAAAAAAAAAAAGCTTCTACATAAACTTGAGGTTCTTAGCCTCATGTTGGAGACGCTCATTCTCTTCATACAATATCATGTCATCCCTATTCATGGGAGCTGGCAAGCGGAATGAAGAATCCAATAGAGTTTTCAGCTGTTTATTCTGCTGCCGAAGGATTCCTTCCCTGGTGTGAGACTCTTGAACAATTCGTTGAAGTACAACAATT
This sequence comes from Carya cathayensis, assembly GCA_011037825.1. Classification (NCBI taxonomy): domain Eukaryota; kingdom Viridiplantae; phylum Streptophyta; class Magnoliopsida; order Fagales; family Juglandaceae; genus Carya; species Carya cathayensis. Next base: position 1,550,844 of record QGSO01000213.1, on the reverse strand, counting down.
TGTTCTTTAAGCCTTTCAACCTCATGGTTTTTGGCTTGTACCCGCTGGGAAAAAGCAATAATAGAGGATGAGTAGCGAGTCCCAAGACTCACCAAGTCGTAGACAGCATCGGAGTCTGACTTATTAGCCATACTAGTATTTTCTTGCTGCAGCATGGCACCTATGGCAGCTGCAGAAAGGACAGGAGGTTGAGGTGCTGAATACCTCATGGTTGGATCTAGAGAAATGTTAGAAGAGTGAGCCATGGAGAAAAGAATTGAAAACTTAAGGCGAGAATGTTGAAGGAATGCAGAGGAGTTATAGAGATGAGAATAAGTTTTGATGCATATTGGATTGAGTTGAAGACTGATTTTATAGAGATAACATAAAGAAGAAGACAAACTTTTATCTCTTCAAATCTTATTTAGTCAAAAGAAATACAAGATCTGCTGGACACGCTTTGTCAAAAGTTTCTTTCTAAGCCAGCTAGATTAACAGTAGTTTGTCCCTATTTCTCTAGAAAACGATGAACCTCTGCTGTTAGCTGCCGATGTTGACCCTGTATCTGAATCCTTTCTCGTTCCAGCTCTTCTATTCGTGGTTGCAGATCATGAGCATACCAATCTGCAAATTTCTTCAACTCTTGGTTTTCTTGCTGTAGCCTTTTATTTTCTCTATCCTTATTAGCAAGCTTCTGTTGTAACTCAGATATTTGGATGTTAAGATGATCAATCTCACTTACCCTCGCCAGTAACCTCCGAGACATGATCGTAACAGAGGCAGCATATTGACTACTGAGCTTCCATGATTCTGTAATAATCTCAGAATCAGTCCTACTAGAAGAACAGTTCGCTGCTCCTATCGTAGTATTGACGACCTCAGGAGAGAAGATTGATGGTTGATGCGTCAAGGGTTCCTGATTCAAGTCTGGAACATTAGTGGAAGAGTTTTGCCCAGCCATTATTTTGTTATGGAAAAACAAAACACAGGTCAAGAAGCGATGTTTTTTCTTTCCGATGGATGAAGATGATCCTGTTTCTTTATAGAAACTCAAAGCCTTCAATCACGGTTGTCATCAACATCAGGCGTTTGTTCAAATCACTAGCCGTATTAAATTCATAGAGTAGGCCCCGAGACTTTGCAGCACTTGTCGGGTCACGGACGGTTCTTTTTTTTTCAAACTATCTACAGTGTTTTAAGCGTGTTTTATGTTTGTACTTGCGTCGATTTCGAGGACGAAATCTTTTTTTTAGGAGGGGAGGATGTAACAGCCCGCTAGAAATTCAATGGTGGAATTTCTATAGACATTAGAAATCTCGTGAAAACCCCATAAGTTTTTACGAATCGGCTAATCGCATAAGTTCTAGTATGTCAACATAATTAGTTTTATCACTCACTATGGTGCCAGAAATGTGATTTTATTTGTTTGAGGTAGTTAGAAGTGTCAGATTACGTTATAGTTTACGCCACTAGACTCAGTTGAATATTTAGGATTTTTCAGTACTAAGTTTATTATGCACTTTTTCGGAGTGAATAGTAACCTCGATAAGCGTACTAAGTGCAGTGGTTTCAAAATCACAGTGTGAAATGTCCAAATTAGGTTAGAGAAGTTTTATTTGGACACTTGGCAAGATCTTAACCACACATAATGAATAGTATTAGATACTTGGCACAAAGAGAAACCATTAGATGGATTTGTGAAGGAAATCAATGTGTGAGATCATGCCACCTAAGCAAAACAGTTTTTTTTCATCTGATCAACCAAATTGAGTTAGATGAAGAGGGTTTCAACCCTAGTAAAACCCTAAATGGTTGGAATCCTTTTGAAACCCCAAAAACTTGGTTGAAACCGAAACCCTAAACGGTTTCCCCAAACCCTAAAGTTGGCATTCAAACCCTTTTTGATCCAATTTCTAGTATTGTGTTTAATCACTTGATTAAATCACTTTCACATGCTATTAATTTCTCAAATTCCTATTATGACATCTTTATCCAACATTTTAAACCTTAGAAATTTGATTGGGCCAAGAAAAATTGGATTTGGGCTTGATAGCATCTCAAACCCTAACCAAACCCCCTTTAAACCCCAAATTGAAGCCCACTTGGTTGAGGCCCACTAAGGCCCACTAAAGCCCACGAATTTTGGCCACCTTGGCATAGCTTCTTGGAGAAATTTCCTCCCCCACTTGGCAGACCATTCATTGCATCAAGTTGCACTCATTAATATGGAGGAACCCACCCCATCAAGTCCCATGTCTCATAGCCTTTGTAAGTTGTCTTTTGCCCCCCACTATCCTCTACATTATGTCACATGTCTACACCTCCACTCAATGATCATTAAGGTCCAAATATTCTCCCTACAGAAGTCTTGAGTCGTGCAAGACACACTTACTTCACTTTAATCATTTCTTCACCCCGTTCTTAGAGAGAAACCCAAAAGAGCTCTCTCGGGCAGATTTCTGGGTCTTTTTGCGTGGAGTTTTTCGACCCTTTGTAAGTATTTTCACACGATGACTCCTTCATAAAAGTTGTTCCTCTTTGAGTCTAGTTTCCGTAGATGTATTTTTCGTATCATTCCATGGTCATTTGGTCGGTCAAAAGTATTTTTAACCATGGAAAGGTCATTCTGGGCGTGAATCTGGAGAGTGTGTTATGTTTTGGAGTTTTTGACCAAGCTAATGGATATATCTTGGTCCGAAAATTTTATGGAGTGTTCTTAGAATGTGTTTAAGAGTTTTCATTGAGGTTTTGTTGCATGAATAAAGATTTTGATGATAGATTTTATTAGATCTAGAAACATGAAAACTGGAAGTGACAAAACAGTTTTTATTTGGATAAAGTTTGAATATTTTGAGGTTTGATCTTACTCTAAAGGCTTTGATATTTTTATATGATGATCCTAAGTCTCTTATTTTCATGTTAGGATGTTATTTTGGAGATATTTAGTATTAGTTTCAAAGATATGATTTTTCTATGCAAGAGAATTTCGGTTAGGCCTAAGATTTGATGTTTTTAGGTTAGATCCATGTTTTATTGGGTTTTAGCCATGTGATTTTAATTTTGATGGTTGGATATTCTTTAGGACACGTTTTTAAACCATGTGATACTTTATTTCAAAGATCTCACCTTCTTAAGCCATTGATCAAGAGATTTATCAAAGCTAGTTAAGAAAAAGTTTCTGTTTTTGGACTAAGTGTAAAATCAAAAACTCCAAGTGTTATTTTTGTGATTTTGGTGACTTTAGTTTGATGATTTAAAGCATGGTTTATCTGAGGATGATGTTATGAATATGTTAGAAGTAAGATTAGATTTTTTGGAATTCTTGGAGATGTTTTGATTTAAGGACAAAGCTTGTGATTCAAGTGTTTTGATCTTTTTACAAAAAAGTTTGGTGTTGATTATTAGCTTTTTCTAAATGGATGTTTCAAGTATGGTTTTAAACTTAGGATTGGAAGATGTTTGTTGTAAAATTTTGGTTTAAGCATGAGTTTTGAAGTTGGAAGGAATTGTAACAAAAATCAAGAGAAATGGCCTATGGATGTTTCGGCCATAGTGTGTTTTCCATAGTGTTGTTTTGTTTTAAATTTTTTTCTGAGTTGATATTTGAGTTTAGAACAAAATTTACATGAGGAATGTAAATTTTGGAAATTTTTGGAGTTAGGATATGAAATCCTTAAGTTATGGGTAAAATGGTCGTTTTCCCACATGTAGAGGGTAAAATGATAATTTTACTCTAAGATAACTTGTTTCCATGTTTCTAATTGTTAGTAATTAAATTTCTAACTTTTAGAATGACCTTTTACAGTTTCTCGTATATCGCACTTTATTCTCGTAGAACGTGACAATCGAGGTAAGTTAGCCTCTAACTTACTATCAGTTTATTGTGTATGTGTGATGGGTAAGAGAACTACAATTTATGTATGTATGTTATCGTATATGCCATGTCATGCTATGTCATTACATGTTTATCTGCTACGTATGATTTAATCTCTCATGAATAATTATCTGTTACATAATCTTTTCTATCATACAATGATGTATGTTATAAGTATGCCATGTTAAGTATGCCATGAAATGTTATGATTAAATCATATTGTGTCATTTACAAGTATACGCCATGTTAGAAAAGTATATGATATTAATTAATATCTCATGCATTAAGAAAGATAAGACATGTTATGTTACGTATAATACGTGGGGCCACAACAACTGTGGAGTACGTATTATATTTTATGTTACGTGAATACGTGGGGCCACAACAACTGTGGAGTACGTATTATATTTAATGTTACGTATATACGTGGGGCCACAACAACTGTGGAGTACGTATTATATTTTTATGTTACGTGTATACGTGGGGCCACAACAACTGTGGAGTACGTATTATTTTTTATGTTACGTGTATACGTGGGGCCACAACAACTGTGGAGTACGTATTATATTTTATGTTACGTGTATACGTGGGGCCACAACAACTGTGGAGCATGAAGTATGGGGCCACAACAACTGTGGAGCATACACTACGTGAGACACAGCAATTGTGACACGTAGAATACGTGGGGCCACAACAACTGTGGAGTACGTATTAAGTCAAGTTTCAGATCAAGTGCATGATAAGTCAAGTTTCAGATCAAGTTCATGTTATGTTATGCTCACGTACATGTTATGTTCATGTTCATGTTATGTTCCAAGTTCATGTTCACATCATGTTATGTTCACGTTTATGATACGTTCAAGCTCACGTTCATGTTATGTTATGTTCATGTCCATGTTATGTTTCACGTTCATGTTATGTTGATTGTTCATGTTATGTTTTAAGCTTAAGTTCATGCCATGTTAAGTCAAGTTCAGTTCACGCTTAAGTTCTGGTTAAGTCATGCTATATGTCAAGTTATACTATGTTTATGTATGACTATAATTATGCATTTATGCTTTTACTGCCATGCATGCATTTTTAACCTGTGTGTAAGTTAGCCTCTAACTTACTATCAGTTTATTGTGTATGTGTGATGGGTAAGGGAACTACAATTTATGTATGTATGTTATCGTATATGCCATGCCATGCTATGTCATTATATGTTTATTTGTTACGTATGATTTAATCTCATGAATAATTATCTGTTACACAATCTTTTCTATTATACAATGTTGTATGTTATAAGTATACCATGTTAAGTATGCCATATGATACAAGTATGCCATGAAATGTTTATGATTAAATCATATTGTGTCATTACAAGTATACGTCATGTTAGAAAAAATTATATGATATTAATTAACATCTCATGCATTAAGAAAAATAAGATATGTTATGTTACGTATAATACGTGGGGCCACAACAACTGTGGAGTACGTATTATATTCTATGTTACTTATAATGCGTGGGGCCACAACAATGTGGAGTACGTATTATATCTTATGTTATGTTACTTATAATGCGTGGGGCCACAACAACTGTGGAGTACGTATTATATTTATGTTATGTTACTTATAATGCGTGGGGCCACAACAACTGTGGAGTACGTATTATATTTTATGTTACTTATAATGCGTGGGGCCACAACAACTGTGGAGTACGTATTATATTTATGTTACTTATAATGCGTGGGGCCACAACAACTGTGGAGTACGTATTATATTTATGTTATGTTTTATAATGCGTGGGGCCACAACAACTGTGGAGTACGTATTATATTTATGTTATGTTATTTTATGCGTGGGGCCACAACAACTGTGGAGTACGTATTATATTTTATGTTACTTATAATGCGTGGGGCCACAACAACTGTGGAGTACGTATTATATTTATGTTATGTTACTTATAATGCGTGGGGCCACAACAACTGTGGAGTACGTATTATATTTATGTTACTTATAATGCGTGGGGCCACAACAACTGTGGAGTACGTATTATATTTTATGTTACATGAAGTATGGGGCCACAACAACTGTGGAGCATACACTACATGAGACACAGCAATTGTGACATGTAGAATACGTGGGGCCACAACAACTGTGGAGTACGTATTATATTTTATGTTATGTGAATTCATGGGGCCACAACAACTGTGGAGCATGAAGTATGGGGCCACAACAACTGTGGAGCATACACTACATGAGACACAGCAATTGTGACATGTAGAATACGTGGGGCCACAACAACTGTGGAGTACGTATTATGTTTTATGTTACTTGAATACGTGGGGCCACAACAACTGTGGAGTACGTATTAATGCACGTTATTAATCAAGACAATTAAATAAGATTCCAAGTTTATGTTAAGTCAAGTTTCAGATCAAGTTCATGTTATGTTATGCTCACGTACATGTTATGTTCATGTTCATGTTATGTTCCAAGTTCATGTTCACATCATGTTATGTTCACGTTTATGATACGTTCAAGCTCACGTTCATGTTATGTTATGTTCATGTCCATGTTATGTTTCACGTTCATGTTATGTTGATTGTTCATGTTATGTTTTAAGCTTAAGTTCATGCCATGTTAAGTCAAGTTCAGTTCACGCTTAAGTTCTGGTTAAGTCATGCTATATGTCAAGTTATACTATGTTTATGTATGACTATAATTATGCATTTATGCTTTTACTGCCATGCATGCATTTTTAACCTGTGTATAAGTTTTATGTTAACTTACTGAGATTTGTAATCAAATCTCACTGTGGTAGTCCCAACTACCATTCCCCCCGAATGGTAGATCTTGTTACAGGACCCAAAGGAGAATTGGAATCTGACCAACTGAATACGGTCGACTAGGCCACGGTGCGATGTTGATGATGGTATAGTATTTAACTTAGGTTAATACTTGTACTTTTGGAGTTGTATCTCAAGTATTCTTTTGATCACAACCATTTTAGACTAGTGTGGTGATCACGGCTTTTTAGTATGCCTTTATGTATGAATTATGTTTCAAGTATTTGGGATATATTTAGTTGGTGCATAGTATTGCTAAAGAAAAAGATTATCCGCTGCGAATATTGCATAATGTTAGATGCATGTTAGGAACATTGCATCTTATATGTCATGAACGGGGGCAGGTAACCTTGTGTTGCATGTCTCGACGCTTCAAATGTCCGTTCAATCCCAAGCGGAATTTGGGGGCGTCACATAGCCCCATGTGCAACCGACTGCTGTGTATTTTCTTTATTTTCTGGGTTGCTTCCGTCTATAAGCTTGTGTGCTGTGAGCCTCAAATGGTCTCTATTCAAAAGCAAGGAAAGAAAGCAGCACCAAAAAGAACCGTGTCTTGCTGTGTGTTGAAGACAATTGCATTTGTTTGGAGAAAACGAATTTGTCATGTAATGCCCAAAAGAAATCAACCAACAGGTCCCATGTGGCATGTGTTTCCCACTACTTCATCTTTCCACTCAATCTGCTTATTCTATTTTTCGTCCAAAAAAAAAAAAAAAAAAAAAAAAAACCCTTAGTCCACAAGTGTTGCATGTCTTGCATGGAAAAAAAAAGAAAAGAAATAGAAACCAAAAAAAAAAAAAGGAAGAATAATATTTTAAAAATATATTGTGCATGTGAGGAAATATTGTCCAATTAAACCACATGTTATAAAATTAAGAATAAACCATGATATTAATAAATTTAAAACACAACTCAGATTTATGCCTATTAATCATTTTTCCATCTAAAATCAATAATAATGTGATCATTTTTCCATCTAAAATCAATAATAATGTGATGAACTAATTAAAATATATTGGTTCTAAATATATAAAATATACAATAATTCAGCTTAATCACCATGGATAGAAAAATGAATTATACCTTTATTACATATAGAATTTATAAAGAACAAGAGCAGACTCATTAAAAGAATATGCATGTTTATATGTCAAATGGTTGATATGAGGTGGAAATCATATAGCATGTGCAGAGATAATAGAATTTTAATATTTTTATGATTTATCAAAAGTAAACACCATCATAGAGAACTAGGTAATAGAAGAAAAAAATGTGAAAGCAATAGTACAAAACACTCTAATGTCATGAGCCAATGCATTGGATTGTATACTTTCCACATGAACTACCATTATGTTTGGGCTTACCCACGTAAATAAATGGAACAATAAACCCAAGGCAAACTAAGGAGTCAAGATTAAGTTCTCCAACGTTGTAAATAAATGGAAAAATAAAACCAAAGCAAACCAAAATAGGATGCATGAGAAACATATACAAATTATATCTCGATCATGATAATTAATCAGACCAAACAAAATGCAGACTTAAGTGAGATGTAGAGTTACGAGCACATGAAAACTTGTAGCATCAAATATATATGTGAAACCTACATTCGGATACACTTTTGAATGCTTTGGTAATGATTTACAAAGTTTGATGGGCCCCAAGGCGGACCAAGTCTTAAGGATCAATTACAAGATTAAGAGCCACGAAGATCAAGGAAGCAACGCAAGAATTGGTGCAATCCAATTGGGATGAATCTAACAAGAGCCCAACACTCATGATGAGCTTGAAAGAAGGAGAACCAGTTTTGATCCACTTGAAGCTATGGAAGACACGACTTCGGCCTATTATTATTGAAGGCCATGGACTTATTTATTTCACTAAAATGGCTTATTTTATTAGTTCTAGGAATTAATCTAGAATAATTGGACTTTGGGGATATCCAGCCCACACGTCTTATTTCTATTGAACTAGGGTTTTGGAAAAACCTTGTATTTTGGCCAAGGGCATATTTGGAAAGTTATTATTTTACAAACTAGGGTTTTAGAAGTTACTGTAGTGAGGCACTGTTCACGCTTCAGTAGTGCGGCACTATTCCTTTAGGGTTTTGGGAATTGTTTATTTAAACCATTTGTAGCCTCATTTGAGAAAAAAAAGACATTATTGAAATTGATGAATTTTATTCATTGTGAGTTGAGTTTATCTCCTCTTGTTCTTGATTGAACGTTTGAACTTATCCAAGGTAAATCACAACCTTTGTGGCGTTCCTCCTTTGTAATCTGGGTTCTTGAGATGGGTTCTTTAATGGGTCTAGATTTTCATATAATTTAGGTTCTTGAAACGATTTCTCATCGGGTCTAGATTCTCAATCCATTGACTTGAGTTTGGTTTTCTTGGGTTTAGTTTTCCAATATTGTTGTTGGGTTTTAAAGTGAGTCGATTGGGGTTCACATCAAAGTTCTCATAAGAAATCACATAAGGGGATCCCTATAGGTAAGCTCATCTTCATATCAATGGGCCAATTTATTTCACATAAGGCTATTGGAATAATTATATATTTCTTTCTCTAAATGAAGAGAGCACATCTAAGCACTTGCATTGCCCATCTATGTAAGTTATAGCTAATGGTATTAAGGCCACAAAAAGAAAAGGAAAGTTATTATTTACAGTTCTGAGGTATGAACCCATTTACTCAGGAACAATAAGAAACTATCTCAATGTTCTCTTCTTTTGTTACTATAATATAAATAACTTTTTGATTAGTAAACTAATTAGAATTTAGAAGGTGTCAATTGCAATCTCAGTTTCTACCATATTATTTTGGGAGGAAGAGTAAGTGTCAAAAAGAGTTTGTGAAGAAAAAGAATCTCAAAGTAAGACACATAATGCTTACTAGTTTGATTTATTCTTGAAATATTTATTCTTGTTCTTGTTTTTCTCCTGTCCTCACCGTGCCTACCTACTAGGGACTACAACTAAAACATTGATACAGTGGATCCATTCAGAAGTGATTGAATCCAATTTTCCAATAATAACACTAGAAAGAGTGATGGGCTCCAAGGTAGACCGAGTTTTAAAGATCCGTTACAAGTTTCAAATGATGCAATCACAAAATCGAGAGCTAAGAAGAGCAAGGAAGCAATACAAGGATTTGTGCAATCTAGTGATGAGTCTAGCAAGAGTCCAATATTCAAGATGGGCTTGAGAGAAGGAGATCTATTTCTCATCTACGTGATACAAGCAACGGAAGAGTGCAACATAAGTTATAGTCTATTATTATGTTTTGTGATTGAAGGCCTTGAACTTGTTTATTTTATTAAAATGACTTAGTTTATTAGTTATAGGAATTAGCCTAGAATAATTGAGCTTGAGGATGACTGGCCCACATATGTTTTATTTTGTTGAATTAAGATTTTAATAGGCTAAGTTACTGATGTTACCCCAATTGACTCGCTTTGAGACCCAACAACAATATTGAAAAACCAATCCGAAGAAAGCCAAACTCAAGTCTATGGATGAAGAATCTAGACCCGTTCAAAAACCTATCTCAAGAACTCGGATTACAAAGGAGGAACGCCACAAAGGTTGTGATTTACCTTTGATAAGTTCAAACGTTCAATCAAGAACAAGAGGAGATAAGCTCAACTCCTAATGAATAAAATTCATCAATTTCAATAATGTCTTACCTGCTCAAATAAGACTACAAGTGATTTAAATAAACAATCCCTAACAACCTTAGTAAATAGTGCGGTGGTACTGTAGCATGAATAGTGTCAGCTACAGTACATCTAAAACCCTAGTTCAAATAAAAATAATAACTTTTCGAATAAGCCCTTGGCCAAAATACGAGGCCTTCAATAACAATATGCCCAGGTCGTGTTTTCTATAGCGTATCACATAGTTGAGAACTGGATCTCCTTCTCTCAAGCCCATCTTGAATATTGGACTCTTGCTAAACACGTCGCAAGTGGATTTCACCCATCCTTGCAAAGCTTCCTTAATCTTCCTAGCTCTTGATCTTGTAATTGCCCATTCTGAAACTTGCAAAGGATCTTTACGACTTGGTCTACCTTGGGGCCCATCATTCCCCCTCTCCTCAAAAGGATTCGACCTCGAATCTCCACCTGGTTCAAAGGGAAAAAGATCAGAAACATTGAAAGGAGTAGAACTATGGTACTTACCTAGAAGATCCACTTGATATGAATTGTCATTAATTTTATCAAGAATGTAAAAAGGTCTATCCAAGCCACTCATGTCATCAATAAGCAAAAACATCAATACTAAAGGAGTAAAGTGGATTAAAACCATATACAATTTCAAAATGAGAATAAAAAATAGTAGTATGCATGGTTTCATTTTATGCAAATTCTAATAATGACAAATGATACTCTCGCAAACGTTCATGTAACAATTCAATTAATGGAAAATGATACACCCACAAACGTTCATGAAACACATCTAAAGTCTTCTTCACACCAAAATGACTACTCTAATTATACGTGACCTCAATGAATGGCAAATAATATTCCCACAAATATTCATACGACACGTCAATGAATGGCAAATGATACTGCCACAAACGTTCATGCAACATGTTAATGAATGACAAATGATATTCCCGCAAATGTTCATGCAATGAGTCAATGAATGGCAAATGATACTCCCACAAACGATTATGCAACACGTCTAAAATCTTTTTTACACCAAAATGATCCATCAAACCACATCTATGCACAAGCAAATGACGAATAAGACTAGTAGGCTCATAAAATCTATTCTCTTCAAACAAATACTAATCTAGTCTATAGCACTTACCAAACGATATTTTCTCACATACTCTATACACACTAGCAAAGTCATCATCATTAGCATGCAATTTCTTATCATATTCACATCTCAATAGCTTTGCATCTAAAATGAAGCCAATGACATACCGTCTTGATAATGCATCAATCACAAGATTTTCCTCTCCATGTTTGTATTTGATTTCATTAGAAAAAGTTTCTCAATACAGTCCTCCCACTTAGCATGCATTCTAGTCAACAACTTACCTTGTCCCTTCAAGTGTATCGAGGACACATGTTCTTGAAAGAAAGGTTGGGTAGGGATTGTCACACCTGGCACAAAGTTAATGTAATGCTCTATCTTTCTAATAGGTGGCAACCCACTAAAAACACTGCTAGGAACCATGACCTCATATCCCTGCAACAAAAAAGCAACAATACTAGGTAAAGGTACGTCAAGTTCGTTAGTATAAAAACTCACTTTTCTTTTCGTTTTCCTCTCATTTTCTGCACTATCTCTTCTCTTTTCACTCTCTCTTTTCTTTTTCACTCTCTCTTTTTTCTTCAGTCTCTTTATTCTTTTCACTCTCTATTTTCTTTTCACTCTCCGTTTTTTCTTCACTCTCTTTGTTCTTTTCACTCACTCCTTCTCTTGAGGTTTTGGCCTCACTATTTTTTTGTTTCCCAATCTCACTTTCACTTTCCTTTTTGATCAATCTCACTTTCTCTATTTCTTTTTTGATCAACCTCACTTTCACTCTTTTTTTTTTATCCACCTTACTTTTCAACTTGAGTTGGTCCTCATGGGCCTGTGTTGGAGTTAAAGGAGCAAGTTTGATTGTTTTTCCATCATTTTCAAAACTGTATAGGTTCCTAAATCGATCATGGATCACTCTCCTATCACACTGCCATGGCCTCCCTAAGAAAATATGGCCAGCATGCATAGGCACATCACAAAATATCTCATCCTTATACCTCCCAATTGAAAAAGAAACTAGCACTTGCTTATTTACCCTAATCTCCCCACAATCATTCAACTACTGCATCTTATATGGTCTAGGGTGTTTCAAGGTAGGTAAATTCAATTTCTCAACTAAAGTAGTACAAGCCACATTAGTACAACTCCCTCCATCAATAATCATACTACATACCTTGTTGTTGATGTGGCATCTAGTATGAAAAATCTTCTCTCTTTGCAGCACTGTATCATTCATATTACTTTGTGTATTGAGAGCACGCTTGACAACAAGGACTCACCATACTCCTCATTCTTATACTCATGTTCATCACTAGGCTCCCGTCTCCTACATCTCCCACTTTGCAAATTCTTAATCAATGCACCTTGTTGTTCCATCTTATCCCTTACTTCCACTAACTTCAAATTTAACCTTTCAAACTTTTATTGCATGGACTGCAACACAAAAAATGAATTGTCTACCACCCCCTTCAGTGTTGAGTCATTATTATGAGACATAATAGTATATGCTGCACAAAAAGAATGTTAGTGAAAAAAGGACCTCACACACTCCCTTATGTGTTTACACTCGAATAATGGCGCCCCACTTGTGTTTCATTCTTAATTGGCTTTTTCCCAATAATGATCTCACACTCTCTTGCCTTTTACCTCAAGAGTTTTCCCACTCAAGTTTTTTAAGAACTAATTGAACTCAATCAAGACAATACAACCTTGTTTTGTTCAAACTAGTAATTAGGTCCAAGAAAACAAAGTACAAGAGAAAACACGGAAGGAATAAAATGACACGAGACTCAAGGAATTTATAGGATGAAAAGAGTAATTATGAAATAAAATACCAACTGGAAATATGTATTCAACCCCTTTAAAGATAACGCTCAATCAATGCCAAATCACTCAATTTCATATGGCAAAGTATTTCAAATAACTATACCCAAAATCATTTTCTTTCTCTTCTTGTTTTTATTTTGGATTTTTTTTTTGAATTTTTTTTCTTTTCTTTTCTTTTCTTTTGTCTTCTTTTCTCAACAATTCAACCACAAACAGAAATATTCAATTGTGATAATCAAACAATTGAATTCAAACACATAAAAATTGATAAAGAAATAGAAGGGAATCAATGAAACCCTAGAAATTTCAAACCCTAGATGGTGCAAATTTTGGCAGCCCTCAAACAAGCAATTTAGCCACCCTGTGATGATGAACACGAAACCCAAATGATAGAATAATTTAGTAGCCCTAGGAAAAACGAATTTCTACTCTTTTTTTTTTTTTTTTGTAACTCTAGAACAATGAACTAGAATTAAATTTAAAGATGCAAGAATTAAAAGATAGAATCAGACCTGATTGAAAACCTTACTCTGAATACCAAATTATGTGAGCCCCAATCGACTCGCTTTGAGACCTAACAACAATATTGGAAAACCAACCCAAGAAAGCCAAACTCAAGTCTATGGATGGAGAATCTAGATTCGTTGAGAACTTGTTCCAAGAACCTAGATTATATTAAAATTTAAAATCTAGACCCGTTGAAAAACCTGTCTCAAGAACCCAGATTATAAAAGAAGAACGCCATAAAGGTTGTGATTTACTTTTTGATAAGTTCAAAGGTTCAATCAAAAACAAGAGTAGATAAGCTCAACTCCCAATGAATAAAATTCATTAATTTCAATAATGTCTTACCTGCTCAAATGAGGCTACAAGTGATTTAAATAAACAATCCCTAACAACCCTAGTGAATAGTGCAGTGGTACTGTAGAGTGAACAATGCCGGATACAGTACTTCTAAAACCCTAGTTCAAATAAAAATAATAACTTTCCGAATAAGCTCTTGGCCAAAATACAAGGTCTTCCTAAAAACCCTAGTTCATTAGAAATAAGACTTGTGGGCTAGACATCCCCAAGCCCAATTATTCTATATTAATTGCTATGATTAATAAAATAAGCCATTTTAATTAAATAAATAGGTCCATGGCCTTCTATAACAATATGTCCAAGTCGTGTCTTCCATAGCGTATCACATAGTTGAAAACTAGATCTCCTTCTCTCAAGCCCATCTTGAATATTGGGCTCTTGCTAATACGTCTCAAGTGGATTTCACCCATCCTTGAAGAGCTTCCTTGATCTTCTTAGTTCCTGATCTTGTAATTGTCGATTCTGAAACTTGCAAAGGATCTTTACGACTTGGTCCACCTTGGGGCCCATCAATTACTGTAGCGGTATTGTAGTCGCGGTACTATTCACTCAGGGGTATTTTTGGAAGATGAAGGTTTATTTTGGCTAGGGTTTTAATTAGATTTTGGTTTAAATATTCTTTGTAGCCTCATTTTAACAAGTTTATGAAAATTTATGCAATTTGATGAATTTTATTCATGTGAGTTGAGTTTATCTCCTCTTGTTCTTCATTAAACTTTTGAACTTATCAAAAGTAAATCACAACCTTTATGACATTCCTCTTCTATAATCTGAGTTCTATAGACAGGTTCTTCAATGGGTCTAGATTTTAATATAATCTAGGTTCTTGAAATGAGTTCCTTAACGGGTCTAGATTCTTCCATAAATTGGCTTGATTTTGACTTTTTTGGGTTGAGTTTTCAATTGATTATGGGTTCAAGGGATTCCAATTCCGTGAATTCATATCATTATGGAAGTAATGCAAGGATTTGTACAATCCACTTTGGACGAGTCTAGCAAGACCCAATATTCAAGATGGGCTTGAGAGATGGAGATTTAGTTTTCATCCATGTGATACAAGCAATGGAAGAGTGCAACATAAATTATGGCCTATTATTATGTTTATGTGATTGAAAGCCTTGGACTTGTTTATTTCATTAAAATGACTTATTTTATTACTTATAGGAATTAGCCTAGAATAATTGGGCTTGAGGATGCTTGGCCCACATATGTTTTATTTTGTTAAATTAGCGTTTCAATGGGCTAAATTACTGTAGCGATATTATAGCCGCACACTGTAGCCACAGTACTATTCACTCAGGGGTATTTTTGGAAGATGTGGGCTGATTTTGGCTAGGGTTTTTATTAGGTTTTGGTTTAAATACTCTTTTGTAGCCTCATTTTAGCAAGTTTTAAAAGTTTATACAATTTGATGAATTTTATTTATTGTGAGTTGAGTTTTTCTCTTGTTTTTCATTGAAATTTTGAACTTATCAAAGGTAAATCACAACCTTTGTGGCATTCATTCTTTGTAATTGGGTTTTTGAGACAGGTTCTTCAACAAGTCTAAATTTTAATATAATCTAGGTTCTTAAAACGAGGTCCTCAATGAGTCTAGATTTTTCCATTCATTGACTTGATTTTGGCTTTATTGGATGAGTTTTCAAATTGATTATGGGTTCAATGGATTCCAATTCTCAACCAAGAAAACAAAGACCATATTCATTCATTACAAACAAGGCACCGTTTTGATCTACCTTATTTGCATTGATGATATATAGAGAGAGAGAGAAGGAAAGAACCAAAACATAGAGAAAAGAAAACAACATAAATGCTTTACCGGTCCAAGTATAATGTGGGAATCCAAGTATTAGCATGTAGTTTTGGCATTAGTCAACAACTTCAAATTGTGTATTCATATATGATGGGAATACACAAAACTCAATCATATAAATAGAGAAATATAAGAAAAGCTAGAGTTTTTCCTGGATATGGTCAAGGCTTCTAGAGGCAGCACCTTTCGGGTTTGAGGCAGCAAAAGTGGTGGCAGTGAGTATGAGAGGTAGAATAGTGGCAGAGAGATAGGGATGCTAACATTTGTGACTTTCTTAAAAGTAGATGAGACTTTAGGCACTACTATTAATCTATCTGCACTTTCAAAATGGGGATTGAGAGAGTTAGGAGAGGAAGATTTTTCATAAATGTGAGAATTAAGATGATGTAGGTTTAGTTTATAAAAGACATTAATTTCGACAACGAGAAATCACCTCAAACAAATATTCATACTTTTCACAAAAAAATTTACCCACGATATATAGTTGTGATGCAAACCAAGGAGTTGAACATGCTGATCATACTCGTGGAAATGGAGCTGAATTTGCACAAGATCCTTTGTCATTTCCTAGTGGCCCAATTACAAGACTTAGAGCCAAACATTTCAAGAAAGCATTAAATGGGCTAATCCAAGATAATTGGGCTGATTCCAAAAAGACCAAGATGGGCTCAAATAATAATCAAGGCTTAGTCCATGTCATCAAAGCAATTAAAGAGATTAATTAGCATGCAAATTCGTAACCAGCATGGTCTGACCATTAAAGAGCATGAATTTGTTGAGTTTCTAGGATATTAAATAGGAGAATGGACTTGGTCTTGGTTGGGCATGTTAAATACATTCAATGTAGTCATTTTTCTTTTTTTAGGTGCTTTTAGAAGTCCAGAGTCCTAAAAAACGTGGGGATTTGTTTAGGTTAATGTTTGTTTGTTTTTAAAGCTGTAATTATGACTTTTGCCTATTCTTGGAGGGTTGTTCCAAGTATATAGAGGGGTATTTCAATCTGAAAGGAGCTTTTGATGATTCAGAAAATTACTTTCATTGAGAGGTCTTGTGTTCCTCTTGGTTCTTAAAAAGAACTCTTTGAACTTATCAAGTTAATCTTGTGGCGTTCAAGCAATCAAATTATCACCTTGAATCCTTGAGAGATTCTTAGGTTTTCTTGGTGTGGCGTTTTCAATCCTTCGTAGTCTTGGTTTTCATCTATTTAGGTGACGGGTCAAGGCTCAACAAATCTTGTCTTCACGATCTTGGGGTTCCAAGCCATCATTGTTGTCGGGTTTCATCACAATTGTTGGTGGAGTTCGTATCATTTTGGTATCAGAGCCAGGTTCTAAGATAAGTTTGACTATCTTTTTTTTTCGTTTTTATTTCCTGTTCCTTGCTAAAAAAAAAAAAAAAAAGAGTGCAGAAATTTGTTTTATTCAAGGGGCTATCAAAATTCCTTGTTCCTAGGGCTGCTAATATATATTTATTCTTAGGGTTTTGTGAATTCTTGTGTGTTTTTCGAATTCATTGTTGCTGTTTGTGATTGATTTAGTGAGAAAAGAAAAGAAAAGTTTTTAAAAAAAAATAGAGTACCTGATTCCAGTAAGAAAATCACTTCCTTTCAATCATGTTTCTCACCTTATCAAGTTCATGATCTATTTGATGAGTTTTGGCTGTTTCTAATTTTTGAATTGTTGCTGGATTATTTTCAATTAGTTTCTTGGAGTTTGATTAAGAACTAAAGAAGACACAAAAGAGTGGAAAAAGGGAAGAGTGTGTGAGACCCTAAGAGGGTAGAAGCCGTTTAGAGTGAAAACACGAGTGCAAGTGTCTTTAGTGAAACACATGAGGGAGTGCTTGTGACAATTCTAACTTTGTTTTGCAGATTTTAAACATGTCCAATAATCAAGAAGAAGACACAACTGAAGAATTTCGACAACCTGTAATTCCGAACCTCCAAATGCAAGCATTGTTAGGGGAGATGAGGCGTATGATGAGGGTTGAATTAGAACCTATTCACGCGAGGTTTGAGAAGGTAGAAGCGGGGACTCCTAGGGGCCAGCAACAAGACATCCCCAACGGGCAGCAAGGTGGGCGTCTTCCCTGGCGGAATGTTGAGGAAGAGGCCGAGTCGAAAGAGTTTGAAGAGCCATATTTGAACCAAGGTAGGTTTGAGCGTGGGAATAGGAATAGAGAGCTAGGATGGGTAGGCCTTGGAGGGATAATGTAGGAAACATAAAGATTAAAAATTCCATCTTTTCAAGGGAAAAATGATCCTGAAACTTATTTGGAGTGGGAAACTAAAATGGAGATGGTGTGTTTGATTGTCACAACTACTCGGAGATAAAGAAGGTTAAGTTGGCTACAATTGAATTTATTGATTATGCCATTGTTTGGTGGGATCAATTATTGATTAATAGGAGGAATAGATAGCCACCCGTGGATACTTGGCAGGAGATGAAAATGCTTATGAGGAAGCGTTTTGTACCCAGCCACTATTATAGGGGATTGTATCAAAAGTTGCAGAGGTTAGCTCAAAGTTCTAAGAGTGTGGATGAGTATCACAAGGAGATGGAGGTAGCTATGATCCGGGCAAATGTAGAAGAGGACCAGGAAGCCACCATGGCT
The DNA here is from genome assembly GCA_011037825.1 of Carya cathayensis. Lineage (NCBI taxonomy): Eukaryota > Viridiplantae > Streptophyta > Magnoliopsida > Fagales > Juglandaceae > Carya > Carya cathayensis. The sequence goes on along the minus strand of QGSO01000213.1, from coordinate 1,532,280 downwards.
AGGTTTTTGCACGGTTTAAATCATGAGATTGCGGATATAGTCGAGATGCAGCACTATGTTGAGTTGACAGATATGGTGTACAAGCCATAAAGGTGGAAGAACAATTCAAACGAAAGGGATTAGCTAGGAGGGGACAACCTTTGGCTACAACCAGCCCGTGGAAGACAACTCCAAAAGGGGACAAACAGCTACAAAATAAGCCAAAATTTGAACCATCTAAGAATGCCAACTCAAAGACCGCCACTACTTTAGGGAACACCGAAACTTCAAGTTCTAACACACGTGATATTAAGTGTTTTAAATGTCAGGGGCGGGGACACATAGCCAGCTAGTGTGTAAACAAAAGAGTGATGGTGATAAATGCTCAAGGAGAGCTTGAGTTGGAGAATGAGGAAGGAGTAGATGAAGATGACATGCCATCTTTGGAGGATGCTGATGATGAGCAAACTGCTGTGGTTGAAGATTTATTGGTATCAAGGCGAGTTCTCAATGTGCAAGTTAAGGAGGAAGAAAGTAATCAAATCATACTCGGTGCTTTGTAAATAACAAAGTTTGTAGTGTCATTATCGATAGAGGGAGTTGCACAAACGTAGCCAGCACTTATTTGGTGGAAAATTGGCTTTAACTACCTTGAAACATCCTCAACCTTACCAGCTTCAGTAGCTGAATGAATGTGGCGAAATCAAGGTGACAGGACAAGTGTTGATAGCATTATCCATTGGCAAATATGAGAATGAGGTGCTTTGTGATGTGGTTCCTATGCATGGATGTCATTTATTGTTGGGAAGACCATGGCAGTATGATTTGAGGGTTACGCATGATGGATTCACAAATAAGTATTCTTTCACTCTTAAAAGGCAACCTATTACTCTTGTGCCATTAACTCTAAAACAGGTCAGGGAGGACCAATTAAAGTTACAAAGATCAAATGAAAAAAAGAAGGAAAAAGAAAGGAAGGCCGAAATTTAAAAAAAAGAGTTTACAAAAAAAGAAGGAGAGACAAACATTGATCAGAGTGAAAAAGAAAGTGAGAGGATTTCTGATTTTGGTGATGTGTTCAAAGCATGTGAAAAAGTGGCGTTTGGTAAGTTTTTTATAAGCATGATTGATGGGCCCCAAGGCAGACCAAGTGATGGGAACCAAGGTGGGCCTGCTCTTAAAGATCCTTTGCAAGTTCCAGATGGGCCAATTACAAGATCAAGAGCCAAGAAGATCAAGGAAGCAATGCAAGGATTAGTACAAGCCACTTGGGCAGAAGCTAGCAAGAGCCCAACACTCAAGATGGGCTTGAAAGAAGAAGAACCAGCTTTGATCCACCTGATCCAAGCTGTGGAAGACTTGACTTAGAGATAGGGCCTTTAGATATTAAGGCTTTCAATTTGTTTAAAAGGATTTTTATTATTAGTTTAGAATAAGTGGGCTTGAGGATGCTTAGCCCACATGTCTTATTTCTTTTGAACTAGAGTTTTTGGGAAGGCCTTGTATTTTGGCCAAGGGCTTTTTTTGGAAAAATACTATTTTATTTGAACTAGGGTTTCGAAGTACTGTAGCACGACACTGTTCATGCTACAGTACCGCGTGGCTACTGTTCACTGAAGGGCATTTTTGAGAGTAGGGTCTCAAATTTTAGTCTAGGGTTTTATCATGTTTTGGGGAGGGTATTTAAAGGATGTAACCAGCCACTCCAAGGCTTAGACTATTATTCTGAATTAAATCACAACCTTTGTGGCGTTCCTCCTTGTAATTTGGGTTCTTGAGACGGGATTTCAACGGGTCTAAATTTTAATATAATCTAGGTTCTTGAAACGAGTTCCCAATGGGTCTAAATTCTCCATCCATAGACTTGAGTTTGGCTTTCCTGGGTTGTTTGTCCAATATTGTTGTTGGGTCTCAAAGCGAGTCGATTGGGGTTCGCATCATTTGGTATTTAGAGCAAGGTTTCCAATCAGGTCTGATTCTATCTTTATTTATTGCATCATAAATTCTAGGGCTTCAATGTTCTAGGATTTGCCAAAAAAAAAAAACAGAAATTCGTTTTTCTAGGGCTGCCAAAATTTGCACCATCTAGGGTTTGAAATTTCTAGGGTTTCATTCATTCCCTTCTATTCCTTGTCAATTTTTATGTGTTTGAAGTCAATTGTTTGTTTATCACAATTGAATATTTCTGTTTGTGGTTGAATTGTTGAGAAAAGAAAAAAAAAAGAAAAAAAAATCTGAATTTTGATTTTTATAGATTGAGCCTTTATCTTAAAAGGGGCTGAATACATCTTTCTAGTTGGTATCTTATTTCATAATTACTCTTCCATTGATATAATTTCCGTGATTCTCGTGTCGTTTCTTTCGTTCCGTATTTCTCTTGTTCTTGTTTCTTCGATCTAATTTCTAGTTGGGATTAAACAAGGTTACTTTGTCTTGATTGAGTTCAATGAGTTCTGAAAGAACTTGGTTGGGAAAACTCGAGGTAAAAGGCAAGAGAGTGTGAGATCATTATCGGGAAAAAGCCAATTAAGAGTGTGATACACAAGTGGAGTGCCATTATTTGAGTGTAAACACACGTAAGGGAGCGTGTGAGGTCCTTTCTTTTTCTGCTAACATTTTTTTTGCAGCACATTACAATGTCTCACCATAGTGGCTCATCACCCAAGGGGACAGCAGATAACTCATTTGTGTTGCAAGCCATGCAACAACAGTTTGAGAGGATGAACATGCTATTCAGGGAAATGGAGGATAGGATGAATCAACAACAAGCAGAGATTAGAAATTTGCAAGGTGGGAGAAATCGGAGACGACGTGAGCCTAGGGTTGAAAATACATATGAGAATGAAGGAGATGATGAGGATGAGGAAGACCTAACATCTTAAATTGGGTTGGGTAGACGTAGAGGAGTTAGGCGTGAAAGAGGATTTGAGGGGAACCTAGGGGCTCGGGATGGTGTCGATAGAGACTTGGGGAGTATCAAAATGAAAATACCATCTTTTCAAGGTAGAACTGACCCAAAGGTTTATCTAGAGTGGGAGAAAAAAATAGAGTTGGTATTTGATTGTCATAATTGCTCTGAGGAGAAGAAAGTGAAGTTGGCAGTAATTGAATTCACTGATTATGCTATTATTTGGTGGGATCAATTAGTGACCACTAGGAGGAGGAATCATGAGAGGCCTGTAGAGACATGGGGAGAGTTGAAAGCTCTCATGAGGCGGAGATTTGTACCTAATCACTACTATAGGGACCTTTATCAAAAGCTCCAAAATCTTACACAGGGGTCTAGGAGTGTGGAGGATTACCATAAGGAGATGGAAGTGGCTATGATTCGGGCTAATGTAGAGGAGGACCGGGAGGCCACCATGGCTAGATTTTTGAGTGGTTTGAATAGAGACATAGCCAATGTGGTTGAATTGCAACATTATGTGGAGATAGAGGACATGGTACACATGGCTATGAAGGTCGAGAGGCAATTAAAGAGAAAAGGGACAGCAAGGTACACTTCGGTTTCTAGCACTACTTGGAAATCAAAGTGGGATAGGAATGATCCTACTGAAGCAAAGAGAAAGATCGAACCACCTAAGGGCAAAGATGAGGGACCTAGCAGCAAGCCCAAGGTAGAATCTCAACCTTCAAGGAATAGAGATATTAAATGCTTTAAGTGTTTGGGTTCCGGGCACATCGCTTCTCAATGTCCAAATAGGCGAGTGATGATTATGC
>QGSO01000213.1:1515924-1527109 GCA_011037825.1 Carya cathayensis | reverse complement strand
CTTCTTTTGTCCATCCAAGCTATTCCTGCCATCAACTGGTAAAGGCATCAAATCTAAAGGGGTAAGCGGATTGAATCCATAAACAATTTCAAAAGGAGAATATGAAGTAGTAGTATGCATGGTTCTATTATATGCAAACTCTATGAATGGCAAACAATCCTCCCAAGTTTTTAAATTCTTATGAACAACAGTGCGTAAAAGCTGAGTTAAGGTCCTATTAACTACTTCAGTCTGACCATCAGTCTGTGGATGACAAGTAGTGGAAAATAAGAGCTTGGTACCCAATTTCCCCCACAACACCTTCCAAAAGTAGCTAAGGAATTTAACATCCCTATCAGAAACAATACTTCTGGGAACACCATGGAGTCGCACTATCTCTCTGAAAAACAAGTCAGCTATGTTTGTGGCATCATCTGTTTTATGGCATGGAATGAAATGTGCCATCTTACTAAATCTATCCACAACCACAAAAATAGAATCTCTACCCCTTTTTGTCCTAGGTAGCCCCAAATATCTTGAGGATGCTTAGCCCACATATCTTATTTCTTATGAACTAGAGTTTTTGGGAAGGCCTTGTATTTTGGCCTAAGCGTTTTTTTTTTTTTTTTTTTGGCAAATCCTAGAACATTGAAGCCCTAGAATTTATGATGCAATAAATAAAAGATAGAAGCAGACCTGATTGGAAACCTGGCTCTGATACCAAATGATGTGAACCCCAATCGACTCGCTTTGAGACCCAACAACAATATTGGAAAAAACAACCCAGGAAAGCCAAATTCAAGTCTATGGATGGAGAATTTAGACCCGTTGGGAACTCGTTTCAAGAACCTAGATTATATTAAAATCTAGACCCGTTGAAATCCCGTCTCAAGAACCCAAATTACAAGGAGGAACGCCACAAAGGTTGTGATTTACCTTTGATAAGTTCAAGAGTTCAATCAAGAACAAGAGGAGAAAACTCACTCACAATTAAAATTCAGAATAATAGTCTAAGCCTTGGAGTGGCTGGTTACATCCTTTAAATACCCTCCCCAAAACATGATAAAACCCTAGACTAAACTTTGAGACCCTACTCTCAAAAATACCCTTCAGTGAACAGTAGCCGCGTGGTACTGTAGCATGAACAGTGTCGTGCTACAGTACTTCGAAACCCTAGTTCAAATAAAATAGTATTTTTCCAAAAAAAACCCCTTGGCCAAAATACAAGGCCTTCCCAAAAACTCTAGTTCATAAGAAATAAGATATGTGGGCTAAGCATCCTCAAGCCCACTTATTCTAAACTAATAATAAAAATCCTTTTAAACAAAATGAAAGCCTTAATATCTAAAGGCCCTATCTCTAAGTCAAGTCTTCCACAGCTTGGATCAGGTGGATCAAAGCTGGTTCTTCTTCTTTCAAGCCCATCTTGAGTGTTGGGCTCTTGCTAGCTTCTGCCCAAATAGCTTGTACTAATCCTTGCATTGCTTCCTTGATCTTCTTGGCTCTTGATCTTGTAATTGGCCCATCTGGAACTTGCAAAGGATCTTTAAGAGCAGGCCCACCTTGGTTCCCATCAAACTTGCTCCTTTAACTCCAAGCCAGGTCTATGAGGACCAATTGAAACTGAAAAGTGAGGTTGCTCAGAAAAGAAAGAGTGAAAATGAGAGTGATCAAAAAAGAAAGAGTGAAAATGAGAGTGATCAAAAGAGAAAAAGTGAAAATGAGAGTGATCAAAAAAGAATGAGTGAAAAAGAGATTGAGCAGAAAAGAAAGTGTGATAGTGAAAATGAGTACAACAAAAAGAGTGAAAGAGAAAGTAGAGATGTGGCTGAGAGTAGAGAAAAATGAGTGGAGCCACGCGAGAAAAAAGAAAGAGAGACTGCAGAGAGGAAAGGAAAGACAAAAGTGAGTTTCTATGCCAAAGAGAGTGAGGTTAAGAGGGCTTTCTTCGCAGATCGCCCTATGATTTTTCTTGTCTATAAAGAATCTTATCTTACTCTTGATGACACTCACCAGTCTCTTCCTAGCTTGGCAATTTCCTTGTTGCAGGAGTTTGAGGACGTATTCCCAGAGGAGATGCCTAATGAGTTGCCACCCATTAGAGGCATTGAGCATCAGATTGATTTTGTACCTGGAGCTACTATTCCAAACCGACCAGCCTATAGGAGTAATCCAGAGGAGACAAAGGAGCTTCAGAGGCAAGTTGAGGACTTGATGAGCAAGGGGTATGTGAGGGAGAGCATGAGCCCATGTGCAATACCAGTGCTATTAGTGTCAAAGAAGGATGGGACGTGGAGAATGTGTGTTGATTGCAGGGCGGTCAACAATATTACTGTAAAGTATCGCCATCCCATTCCTAGATTAGATGATATGCTTGATGAATTGCATGGCTCATGCATTTTCAGTAAAATTGATCTTAAAAGTGGGTATCATCAAATTAGAATGAAAGAGGGCGATGAATGGAAAACTGCTTTTAAGACTAAGTATGGGCTTTATGAATGGTTGGTTATGCCATTTGGCCTTACAAATGCACCCAGTACTTTCATGAGATTGATGAACCATGTCCTATGTGCATTCATTGGCAAATTTGTGGTTGTGTATTTTGATGATATCCTAGTTTACAGCAAGGACTTAAATGAGCATATTGAGCATTTGAAATATGTGTTTGATGTGTTGAGATGTGAAAAATTGTATGCTAATTTCAAGAAATGTACCTTTTGCATGGAAAGAGTTGTTTTTCTTGGATATGTTGTTAGTACAAATGGTATTGAGGTGGATCAATAGAAAGTCAAGGCCATCAAGGAGTGGCCAACGCCAAAGAGCATCACTGAGGTAAGAAGCTTTCATGGTTTAGCTAGCTTTTATCGGCGTTTTGTTAAAGACTTTAGCACCATTGCTGCACCACTCACTGAAGTCATTAAAAAGAATGTTGGGTTTCATTGTGGGGCTACTCAAGATAATGCTTTTGCCACCATTAAAGAAAGGTTGTGCTCTGCACCTGTGCTAGCATTACCTGATTTTAACAAAGCTTTTGAGATTGAATGTGATGCCTCAGGTATAGGGATTGGAGCTGTTCTGATGCAGGATAAGCGGCCCATAGCCTTCTTCAGTGAAAAGTTAAGTGGGGCCTCACTTAAGTACCCTACCTATGACAAAGAGCTTTATGCTCTTGTTCGTGCATTAGAGACTTGGCAGCACTACTTATGGCTTAGGGAATTTGTGATCCACACCGATCATGAATCATTGAAGCATCTTAAGGGTCAAGGTAAGTTGAATAAAAGGCATGCTCGTTGGATGGAATACATTGAGACATTTTCAAATGTCATCTGTTACAAGCAAGGTAAGGAGAATATTGTTGCTGATGCTTTATCTCGAAGGTATGTACTTCTTACTTCTATGAGTGCTAAGATGCTTGGGTTTGAATATGTGAAAGACCAATATGCCGATGACGCTGACTTCTCTAATGTGTACATGGCGTGTGATAAGGCGGCATTTGGTAAGTTTTACAAGCATGAGGGTTACTTGTTTAAAGAAAACAAACTTTGTGTGCCAAATTGTTCTATGCGTGAATTACTGGTGCGTGAAGCACATGGTAGGGGATTAATGGGACACTTTGGTGTCAAGAAGACTTTGGATATTTTGCATGAACATTTCTTTTGGCCTAAGATGAAGAGAGATGTCACTCGCATTTGTGGCAGGTGTACTACATGTAGGAAGGCCAAATCTAAAGTGTTACCACATGGGTTGTATACACCCTTACCCGTTCCTAGTGAGCCATGGGTCGATATATCTATGGACTTTGTTTTGGGGCTACCTAGGACAAAAAGGGGTAGAGATTCTATTTTTGTGGTTGTGGATAGATTTAGTAAGATGGCACATTTCATTCCATGCCATAAAACAGATGATGCCACAAACATAGCTGACTTGTTTTTCAGAGAGATAGTGCGACTCCATGGTGTTCCCAGAAGTATTGTTTCTGATAGGGATGTTAAATTCCTTAGCTACTTTTGGAAGGTGTTGTGGGGGAAATTGGGTACCAAGCTCTTATTTTCCACTACTTGTCATCCACAGACTGATGGTCAGACTGAAGTAGTTAATAGGACCTTAACTCAGCTTTTACGCACTGTTGTTCATAAGAATTTAAAAACTTGGGAGGATTGTTTGCCATTCATAGAGTTTGCATATAATAGAACCATGCATACTACTACTTCATATTCTCCTTTTGAAATTGTTTATGGATTCAATCCGCTTACCCCTTTAGATTTGATGCCTTTACCAGTTGATGGCAGGAATAGCTTGGATGGACAAAAGAAGGCAGAGTTGGTGAAGTCACTCCATGAGCGGGTACGGTTTCAAATTGCCCAAAAGAATGAAAGGGTTGCTTCCCAAGCCAATAAAGGGCGAAGGCGTGTCATCTTCGAACCAGGAGATTGGGTTTGGGTTCACATGCGCAAAGAAAGATTCCCAGCTCATCGGAGGACTAAGTTGCATCCTCGAGGAGATGGACCTTTCCAAATCCTTGAGAAAATTAATGACAATGCCTATAAAGTGGATCTCCCAGGTGAGTATAATGTTTCAGCTACCTTCAATGTTTCTGATCTTTCTCCTTTTGATGTAGGTGAAGATTCGAGGTCGAATCCTTTTGAGGAGAGGGGGAATGATGGGAACCAAGGTGGGCCTGCTCTTAAAGATCCTTTGCAAGTTCCAGATGGGCCAATTACAAGATCAAGAGCCAAGAAGATCAAGGAAGCAATGCAAGGATTAGTACAAGCCACTTGGGCAGAAGCTAGCAAGAGCCCAACACTCAAGATGGGCTTGAAAGAAGAAGAACCAGCTTTGATCCACCTGATCCAAGCTATGGAAAACTTGACTTAGAGATAGGGCCTTTAGATATTAAGGCTTTCAATTTGTTTAAAAGGATTTTTATTATTAGTTTAGAATAAGTGGGCTTGAGGATGCTTAGCCCACATGTCTTATTTCTTTCGAACTAGAGTTTTTGGGAAGGCCTTGTATTTTGGCCAACGGCCTTTTTTTGGAAAAATACTATTTTATTGGAACTAGGGTTTCGAAGTACTGTAGCACGACACTGTTCATGCTACAGTACCGCATCAATGATAATGCCTACAAGCTTGACTTACCAGGTGAGTATGATGTCAGTGCAAGTTTTAATGTTGCTGATTTGTCTCCTTTTGATGTAGGTGATGATTTGAGGACAAATCCTTCTCAAACGGGGGAAGAACGATGCAAACTAAGGAGTTGAACATGTTGATCATACACGTGGAAATGGGGCTGAATTTGCACAAGAGACCCTTTGTCACTTCCTAGTGGCCCAATTACAAGACTTAGAGCCAAACGTTTCAAGAAAGCATTAAATGGGCTAATCCAAGATAATTGGGCTGATTCCAAAAAGATCAAGATGGGCTCAAATAATAATTAAGGCTTAGTCCATGTCATCAAAGCAATTGAAGAGATTAATTAATTAGCATGCAAATTCGTAACCAGCATGGTCAAACCATTAAAGAGCATGAATTTGTCGAGTTTCTAGGATATTAAATAGGAGAATGGACTTGGTCTTGGTTGGGCATGTTAAATACATTAAATGTAGTCACTTAGCTTTTTTTAGGTGCTTTTAGAATTCCAGGAGTCCTAAAAAACGTGGGGACTTGTTTAGGTTAATCTTTGTGTTGTTTTTAAAACTGTAATTATGACTTTTGCCTATTCTTGGAGGGTTGTTCCAAGTATATAGAGGGGTATTTCGAATATGAAAGGAGCTTTTGATGATTCAAAAAATTACTTTCATTGAGAGGTCTTGTGTTCCTCTTGGTTCTTAAAAAGAACTCTTTGAACTTATCAAGTTAATCTTGTGGCGTTCAAGCAATCAAACTTATCACCTTGAATCCTTGAGAGATTCTTAGGTTTTCTTGGTGTGGCGTTTTCAATCCTTCATATTCTTGGTTTTCATCTATTTAGGTGACGGGTCAAGAAAAAAAAAAAAAAAAAGTGACGGGTCAAGGCTCAACAAATCTTGTCTTCACGATCTTGGAGTTCCAAGCCATCATTGTTGTCGGGTTTCATCACAATTGTTGGTGGAGTTTGTATCAAGTTGTCGATAAGAGGAGAATTTTAATTGGGATGAGGATAAATCTCAGCAAAAAGAGAAATGTTGTGTCTACACTACGATGGTTACAAACATTTATTGCTACGACTTTTTTACGTCGCCATGAATAAAGTCCCTACAATTGCATTAATTCTTTTCAGAGGCATGCTTCGTGTGGGCTAAAAGGAAGTATTTTCATTAACTTATGAGCTGCCGGAAAAATAGTGGCCACAAAAGTTGTAGTGTCATGTTGAAATTTAGTGAAGTCAATAATGATAGTTGTCTTGTTGGACAAAAGGTCAAGACATTCTGCAAGTGATAGTTATTATCATCTGGGCAAGGACGAAATTAGTTTGGATGTTGTCAAGTTGAAGTAATAGTTGCATGTCGTGCACAACATAAAGATAACGTAGTATGATCTTTTGAAACATGATAAGTCCTTACCATTTGGATATTGGTAATTTTTGTCTGGACTTTGGCCAAAATCCTTACCCATAAATAGATCCTAAGTCTCAAGGTAAACATGCCCATTCTTCTCTCTCTCTCTTTGTTACACTATTTAGATCCTTGTTAAGGTGGAGTTTGGCTGTTCCACAAGAGTCTTACAGTGCATGAAGAAGTTTTAGTGCAAGGAGTTTTGGAAGCAGTAGTAGGATAAGATATTCTGTGATCTTTTACAAAACCCATGTCTCTTTACTTCCATAAAACTTTAGAACATAAACATGTAACACCCCGCATAAAAATGGTAACTTTTGGGTCATGAATTGGCAAAGTGACTACACCATTGGTTTAGCTAGTATTTCTAGGAAGCTCGATATTATGAGAGTAGGTGCCAAGAGGCCAATAATGATAAGTGTCATATTGGAGTCTTGCCACCTTGGAGGACTTACTAACTTGGTTAAAATACTAGATGGATTTGAAGAAAGCCAAGAGTTGGTTTAATAATGGCCCAAGCCTAATAAGATTAGAGGGTGAGGAGAGATGCAAGATTTTAGGCCAATTTAGTAGGCAAACTATTATAAGCCCAACTTAGTGGATACAAGACTGTGGGCCCAAATACTCTAAACTATTGGCCCAATTTAAAAAATACCCAAAGTTAGGACCAAACTTAGTGAACTATTAAGGCCTAGAAAATGCCTAATAAAATCTGAATATGGGGGGGTTGGGGGGGGGGGGGGGGCGCCAAGTGTTGGTCCCCAAGGCAGACCAAGTCTTAAGGATCAATTACAAGAATAAGAGCCATGAAGATCAAGGGAGCAATGCAAGAATTGGTGCAATCCAATTGAGATGAAGCTACCAAGAGCCCAACACTCATGATGGGCTTGAAAGAAGGAGAGCCAGTTTTGATCCACTTGATCTAAGCTATGGAATACACACGACTTGGGCCTATTATTATTGAAGGCCATGAACTTATTTATTTCATTAAAATAGCTTATTTTATTCGTCATAGGAATTAATCTAGAATAATTGGGCTTTGGGAATGTCCAGCCCACACGTCTTATTTCTATTGAACTAGGGTTTTTGGGGAGGCCTTGTATTTTGGCCAAGGTGATGGGCCCCAAGGCAGACCAAGTCTTAAGGATCAATTACAAGATTAAGAGCCACGAAGAACAAGGGAGCAATGTAAGAATTGGTGCAATCCAATTGGGATGAAGCTAGCAAGAGCCTAACACTCATGATGGGCTTGAAAAAAGGAGAACCAGTTTTGATCCACTTGATCTAAGCTATGGAGGACACGACTTGGGCCTATTATTATTGAAGGCCGTGGACTTATTTATTTCATTAAAATCGCTTATTTTACTAGTCATAGGAATTAATCTAAAATAATTGGGTTTTGGAGATGTCCAGCCCACAAGTCTTATTTCTATTGAATTAGGGGTTTTGGAAAGGCCTTGTATTTTGGCCAAGGGCTTATTTGGAAAGTTATTATTTTACAAACTAGGGTTTTAGAAGTTACTGTAGCGCAGCATTGTTCACGCTACAGTACCCGCGGCACTATTCCTTTAGGATTTTGGGAATTACTTATTTAAACCACTTGTAGCCTCATTTGAAAAAAAAAGACATTATTGAAATTGATGAATTTTATTCATTGTGAGTTGAATTTATCTCCTCTTATTCTTGAATGAACATTTGAACTTGTCAAAGGTAAATCACAACCTTTGTGGCGTTCCTCCTTTATAATCCGGGTTCTTGAGATGGGTTCTTCAACGGGTCTAGATTTTTATATAATCTAGGTTCTTGAAATGAGTTCTCAACGGGTCTAGATTCTCCATCCATAAACCTGAGTTTGGCTTTCTTGGATTGGTTTTCCAATATTGTTGTTGGATCTCAAAGTGAGTCGATTGGGGCTCTCATCATTTGGTATTCAGAGCAAGGTTTCCAATCAGGTCTGATTCTATTTTTTATTTATTGCATCATAAATTCTAGGGCTTCAATGTTCTAGGGTTGCCAAAGAAAAAAAATACAGAAATTCGTTTTTCTATGGTTGCCAAAAATTTGCACCATCTAGGGTTTCATTCCCTTCTATTCTTTGTCAATTTTTATGTGTTTGAATTCAATTATTTGATTATCACAATTGGATATTTCTGTTTGTGGTTGAATTGTTGAGAAAAAAAAAAGAAAAGAAAGGAAAAGAAAAGAAAAGAAAAGAAAATTCGAAAAAAAAAATCCAAAGAAAAAGGAGACTTGTTTCATAATTACTCTTTCCAGCGTATAAATTCCTTGAGTCTCGGGTCATTTTATTCCTTCTATATTTTCTCTTGTTCTTGTTGCTTGAACCTAATTACTAGTTGGAACAAAACAAGGTTGTATTGGCTTGATTGAGTTCAATTAGTTCTTAAAGAACTTGAGTGGGAAAACTCTTGAGGTAAAAGGCAAGAGAGTGTGATATCATTATCCGAAAAAAGCAAATTAAGAGTGTGTTACAAGTGGAGTGCCATTATTCGAGTGTAAATACGTAAGGGAGCGTGTGAGGTCTTTTTTTCACTAACATTCTTTTTGTGCAACATGTACTATGTCTCATAATAGTGACTTAACACCGATGGGGTGGCAGACAATTCATTCTTCTTGTTGCAATCTATGCAACAAAAGTTTGAAAGATTAAATTTGAAGTTGGGGAAAGTGAGGAATAAGATGGAACAACAAGGTGCATTGATCAGAGATTTGCAAAGTGGGAGAGATAGGATGTGTGACGCCCTCAAATTCTGCTTGGGATTGAACGGACATTTGAAGTGTCGAGACATGCAACACAAGGTTTGTAACAGCCCGCTAGAAATTCAATGGTGGAATTTCTATAGACATTAGAAATCTCGTGAAAACCCCATAAGTTTTTACGAATCGGCTAATCGCATAAGTTCTAGTATGTCAACATAATTAGTTTTATCACTCACTATGGTGCCAGAAATGTGATTTTATTTGTTTGAGGTAGTTAGAAGTGTCAGATTACGTTATAGTTTACGCCACTAGACTCAGTTGAATATTTAGGATTTTTCAGTACTAAGTTTATTATGCACTTTTTCGGAGTGAATAGTAACCTCGATAAGCGTACTAAGTGCAGTGGTTTCAAAATCACAGTGTGAAATGTCCAAATTAGGTTAGAGAAGTTTTTCTTTATTCATGCAACAAAACCTCAATGAAAACTCTTAAACACATTCTAAGAACACTCCATAAAATTTTCGGACCAAGATATATCCATTAGCTTGGTCAAAAACTCCAAAACATAACACACTCTCCAGATTCACGCCCAGAATGACCTTTCCATGGTTAAAAATACTTTTGACCGATCAAATGACCATGGAATGATACGAAAAATACATCTACAGGAAACTAGACTCAAAGAGGAACAACTTTTATGAAGTGAGTAATCATGTGAAAATACTTAAAAGGGTTGAAAAACTCCACGCAAAAAACCCAGAAACTGCCCAGAGAGCTCTTTTGGGTTTCTCTCTAAGAACGGGGTGAAGAAAAGATTAAAGTGAAGTAAGTGTGTCTTGCACGACTCAAGACTTCTGTAGGGAGAATATTTGGACCTTAATGATCATTGAGTGGAGGTGTAGACATGTGACATAATGTAGAGGATAGTGGGGGGCAAAAGACAACTTACAAAGGCTATGAGACATGGGACTTGATGGGGTGGGTTCCTCCATATTAATGAGTGCAACTTGATGCAATGAATGGTCTGCCAAGTGGGGGAGGAAATTTCTCCAAGAAGCTATGCCAAGGTGGCCAAAATTCGTGGGCTTTAGTGGGCCTTAGTGGGCCTCAACCAAGTGGGCTTCAATTTGGGGTTTAAAGGGGGTTTGGTTAGGGTTTGAGATGCTATCAAGCCCAAATCCAATTTTTCTTGGCCCAATCAAATTTCTAAGGTTTAAAATGTTGGATAAAGATGTCATAATAGGAATTTGAGAAATTAATAGCATGTGAAAGTGATTTAATCAAGTGATTAAACACAAATACTAGAAATTGGATCAAAAAGGGTTTGAATGCCAACTTTAGGGTTTGGGGAAACCGTTTAGGGTTTCGGTTTCAACCAAGTTTTTGGGGTTTCAAAAGGATTCCAACCATTTAGGGTTTTACTAGGGTTGAAACCCTCTTCATCTAACTCAATTTGGTTGATCAGATGAAAAAAAACTGTTTTGCTTAGGTGGCATGATCTCACACATTGATTTCCTTCACAAATCCATCTAATGGTTTCTCTTTGTGCCAAGTATCTAATACTATTCATTATGTGTGGTTAAGATCTTGCCAAGTGTCCAAATAAAACTTCTCTAACCTAATTTGGACATTTCACACTGTGATTTTGAAACCACTGCACTTAGTACGCTTATCGAGGTTACTATTCACTCCGAAAAAGTGCATAATAAACTTAGTACTGAAAAATCCTAAATATTCAACTGAGTCTAGTGGCGTAAACTATAACGTAATCTGACACTTCTAACTACCTCAAACAAATAAAATCACATTTCTGGCACCATAGTGAGTGATAAAACTAATTATGTTGACATACTAGAACTTATGCGATTAGCCGATTCGTAAAAACTTATGGGGTTTTCACGAGATTTCTAATGTCTATAGAAATTCCACCATTGAATTTCTAGCGGGCTGTTACAT
>QGSO01000213.1:1476005-1503721 GCA_011037825.1 Carya cathayensis | reverse complement strand
ATACTAAAAAGCCGTGATCACTACACTAGTCCAAAATGGTTGTGATCAAAAGAATACTTGAGATACAACTCCAAAAGTACAAGCATTAACCTAAGTTAAATACTATACCATCATCAACATCGCACCGTAGCCTAGATGACCGTATTCAGATGGTCAGATTCCAATTCTTCTTCTGGGTCCTGTAACAAGATCTACCATTCGGGGGGAATGGTAGTTGGGACTACCACAGTGAGATTTGATTACAAATCTCAGTAAGTTAACATAAAACTCACACACAGGTTAAAGATGCATGCATGGCAGTAAAAGCATAAATGCATAAGTAATAGTCGTACATAAGCATAGCATAACTTGACATATAACATGACTTGATTAATAACGTGCGTTAATACGTACTCCACAGTTGTTGTGGCCCCATACTTCATGCTCCACAGTTGTTGTGGCCCCATGAATACACATAACATAAAATATAATACGTACTCCACAGTTATTGTGGCCCCATGTATTATACATAACATAAAATATAATACGTACTCCATAGTTGTTGTGGCCCCACGCATTATAAGTAACACAAAATATAATACGTACTCCACAGTTGTTGTGGCCCCACGTAGTATAAGTAACATAATATGTCTTATCTTTCTTAATGCATGAGATATTATTTAATATCATATACTTTTCTAACATGGCGTATACTTGTAAATGGCACAATATGATTTAATCATAAACATTAAATGGCATATATGTATCATATGGCATACTTAACATGGCATACTTATAACATACAACATTGTATGACAGAAAAGATTGTGTAACAGATAAATATTCATGAGAGATTAAATCATACGTAACAGATAAACATGTAATGACATAGCATGACATGGCATATACGATAACATACATACATAAATTGTAGTTCCTTTACCCATCACACATACACAATAAACTGATAGTAAGTTAGAGGCTAACTTACCTCGATCGTCGGGTTCTATGAGAATAGAGCGCGAAACACGAGGAACTGCACAACAGCTGGAAGAGAAACACTCAAGTCCTTAAGATCTTCAATTCTGAACTCGATTGCCATATTGTGAGCACTTGCAACAACACGGGCAACTTGAGGTTTCACTATACTCAGAAGAGATAAATTGACTTCAGAAAGCCTTTGCACTAAATCAAATTCATTAAAATTATCAATAACAACCAAACAAACAACTCATTTCTCAATCCATATACTCTTAACCATAATCAACCACAAGATGACACCCGTCACCCCGGACTATAAGCCAACACACCACTGCTTCGGGACACTGTCAAACATTTTCCCAACACTACACCATACGCTCTACACTTCTCTGTTACGCCATCCAACCCTTCGTGACACGCCATCCGGTGTTTCACGACTTAGTACAGAGTACACTCACGTGAACTCTCTTCCATCCACACTACAACACACATCGCTACGATACACGCCTCACGGTGCATCACTACGCGACACGGAGTATGCGCTACGTGTACTTCCTTCGCTACAACACTCATCATCACGATGCACATCACACGATGCATCGCCATACAATATAGAGTACACTACATGCGTACTCCATTCCTTCTACGACACAGATCACTACAGCGCACGTCGCGCAGCGCGTCGCTGCATTACACAGAATACGCTACACGCGTACTCTCTTCACACTACACGCCGTATCACAACTACGGCATCCATCTCACGCCCATACTTCACAGCACAGTCCACAAAACTACAAAATCAAGCCCAACACTTCACAACCACACTTCGCTTCACAACTACGCAGCGAACTCCAAAAACACTAACTACACAGTCTACAGCCAACCAAATCAACTATGTTAAACATAAATAACTAAAGATAGAGGGTTATACCATCGACAGGATAACCCGTGCGTCGCTCGCTGCTCGTCACGAACATGTATCGGAGGAGCGTACGTGGCGGTAACACCGCGTACGGTGGCTGTCCACCACATAAAGTGGTAGTTTGGGTTTGAGAAAAGCTAGGCGTGGCCTTGGAAGGCTCATGGTCGCCTTGTGGTGGTCAAAGGTGGCGGAGCACGGCGGCATCACGCCGTGAACAGTAAATCCGAAAGGTGTGAGGAAACGCGAGGTAGCGAAATGCCATAGAACTTCATGGCAAGTTAGGGAAAGGTAGATGAACATGTGGTGGAGTTGTGGTGGTCAGGTGGTGGTCGTACGGCGGCGGATCGGCCATTTGAAGCCATTTTCGGCCTTGGAGAGTGAGGGAGAGTGAGAGCTCTACGAAGCTCCATTGGCTATGAAATTTCTTGGAGAGGTTCATGGTGATGAGAGGAACAAGTTGGTGGTGCTGAAACACCATGGGTGGCCATGTACGGCGGCGCACAGTGGTGCAACCGAACGGGTGTTTTGAGAAACCCATATGAGAAAGAGTGAGAGTTAGGGAAAAAGAAAGACATGGGGAGGAAGCCCTTGATGTGGTGAATCCAATGGTGGTGCTTGGTGGCTGATTTGGCCGTGTATGGTGGTCCAAAATGGTGAAAAAGCCTTAAAGACTCATTTGTTTGGAGGCGAAAGTGGTGGCTAACGGTGGCTCGGATGGAGGTGAAACTTGGTGGGAATGTTCACCGGTGAGAGGGGAAGAAATCTGGGTGGGTGGTGTAGGCCATGCCGCCAGCTAGCGGCGATTCTGGGCGGAGAAAGAAATCAGCAATAGGGGAGAAAACAGGGCAGGGGCAGCAACTTCCGGGGGCTCGTGACGGCTAACGGCTGGTCCGATGGCTCTGAGAATTGGTGGGGATGAACTATGGTGGAAGGGGAAGAGAATGGCGGGGGTGGTGTACGACACCTCCACCGGACGGCGGAGAAACGGGCGGTCAAAGGGGCGGTGACGGTAAGGAGACAAAGAAGGGAGAGCACGGGGAGAGAGAGAGAATCGGTGGCCGGCGTTGCACACCACAGGTGCAGTTGTGTTCGTCGGTGAGGGAGGGACATGCCGGTGAGGGAGGTGAGGCATGGTGGCCGGAGGTGGCGCCGGTTGGGTGGCTTGATCGAACGGCATGGAGGAGAGAACATGCATGTGTACGTCAGCCATGGAGAGAAGGAGAGGAAAGAGAGAGAAGACAAAGGAAAAAGGAAAAAGTGAAGGGAAAAGGGTAGGGGCCTAGGTAATTAACTTCAATCCTACGTTTCGGGATCCTCAAATAAACCAACGATGAGTTAAAACACTGATTTGAAAACGCGTAAGTGTCTTATTTTAAATAAAACACTTAAATAAAACACTACGAGTAATTAAGGTAGAATATCATTTTATAAACTATAAAATAATATTTCCTCATCATTATTTAAAATGATAAAGTACCGTTAATTAATCGAAGATGATAAAATCATTTAAATTAATAAAACACTTAATTACAACACTGAGAGGAATTAAGATAAAATATTATTTTACAAACTAAGGTTTATAAAATAATATTTCTTCATCATTATATAAAATGATAAAGCATCATTAATTACTCAGAGAGTATAAAACTTACTTAAATTAAATAAGAGTTTTCAACGTAAAGTTAAACCTCTTAATATCTTAAAACAACTAAAATATTTAATCTAAGTAATTATCCACAATTATAATATTTTCAGAGCTCATTAAATTATTATAATTGTGCTACTTTAAAAACAAGCTTATCTAATACTTTGAAATCCGGTGGATAAGATCCGGAATACGCCATCGAGGTACAACGCTTAGGATAATCTGTTCATGATTTTACAGTTGTCGGTGAAGAACAAAGTAACGTGATTTACGGAAAAAGATAAACTATGCACGTGATTTCGGATGAGGGTAGAGACGAGAGAGATAGTGATTGCTGTCGGGAAAGAAACCAAAACTGATTGCCATGCTGTCTAATATGTGCGAAAAAAAGAAAGAGAAGGGTGAGGAGATAAGGCCAAAATTTAGCAGGCTGTTACATCGGAGGAGACATGAGCCTAGTATTAAGAATGGATACCATAAGAATGAAGAGTATGGTGAGTCTTTTGTTGTTGGGCGTGCTCCCAATACAAAATTTAAGATGGGTGATATAGAGCGGCAAAGGGAGAACATTTTTCATACTAGATGCCATACCAACAACAAAGTATGTAGTATGATCATTGATGGGGATAGTTGTACTAATATTACTAGCACTACTTTAGTTGAGAAATTGAACTTACCTACCTTGAAACACCCTAGACCATACAAGTTGCAGTGGTTGAATGATTGTGGGGAGGTTAGGGTAAATAAGCAAGTGCTAGTATCTTTTTCAATTAGGAAGTATAAAGATGAGGTCCTTTGTGATGTAATGCCTATGCATTGTGGTCATAATTTGTTGGGGAGGCCGTGGCAGTGTGATACGAGAACGATCTATGATGGGTTTAAGAACATGTACAGTTTTGAAAATGATGGAAAAACAATCAAATTTGCTCCTTTAACTCCAACACAGGTCCATGAGGACCAACTGAAGTTGAAAAGTGAGGTTGAGTGAAAAAGAAAGAGTGGGAATGAGATTGAGAAAGAAAAAAATAGTGAGGCCAAAACCTCAAGAGAAGGAGTGAGTGAAAAGAAAATAATGAGTGAAAAGGAAAAAGAAAGTTAAAAGAAAAAAGAGAGTGAAAAGAATAAAGAGACTGAAGAAAAAACAGAGAGTGAAAAGAGAAGAGATAGTGCAGAAAATGAGAGGAAAACAAAAAGAAAAGTGAGTTTTTTTGCTAAGGCAAGTTTTAATACTAACGAACTTGATGTACCTTTACCTAGTATTATTGTTTCCTTGTTGCAGGGATATATGGTCATGATTCCTAGCGGTGTGTTTAGTGGATTGCTACCTATTAGAGAGATAGAGCAATACATTGATTTTGTGCCAGGTACGATAGTCCCTACCCGAACTTTCTTTGAAGAACATGAGTCCTTGATACACTTGAAAGGACAAGGTAAGTTGACTAGAATGCATGCCAAGTGGGAGGAATGTGATGGGAACCAAGGCCTTCCCAAAAACTTTAGTTCATAAGAAATAAGACATGTGGGCTAAGCATCCTCAAGCCCACTTATTCTAAACTAATAATAAAAATCTGGGTTTCGAAGTACTGTAGCACGACACTGTTCATGCTACAGTACCGCGCGGCTACTGTTCACTGAAGGGCATTTTTGAGAGTAGGGTCTCAAATTTTAGTCTAGGATTTTATCATGTTTTGGGGAGGGTATTTAAAGGATGTGACCAGTCACTCCAAGGCTTAGACTATTATTCTGAATTTTAATTGTAAGTGAGTTTTCTTCTCTTGTTCTTAATTGAAATCGACTCGCTTTGAGACCCAACAACAATATTGGAAAAACAACCCAGGAAAGCCAAACTCAAGTCTATGGATGGAGAATTTAGACCCGTTGGGAACTCGTTTCAAGAACCTAGATTATATTAAAATCTAGACCCGTTGAAATCCCGTCTCAAGAACCCAAATTACAAGGAGGAACGCCACAAAGGTTGTGATTTACCTTTGATAAGTTCAAGAGTTCAATTAAGAATAAGAGGAGAAAACTCACTCACAATTAAAATTCAGAATAATAGTCTAAGCCTTGGAGTGGCTGGTTACATCCTTTAAATACCCTCCCCAAAACATGATAAAACCCTAGACTAAAATTTGAGACCCTACTCTCAAAAATGCCCGTCAGTGAACAGTAGCCGCGCGGTACTGTAGCATGAACAGTGTCGCGCTACAGTACTTCGAAACCCTAGTTCAAATAAAATAGTATTTTTCCAAAAAAAAGCCCTTGGCCAAAATACAAGGCATTCCCAAAAAGTCTAGTTCATAAAAAATAAGACATGTGGGCTAAGCATCCTCAAGCCCACTTATTCTAAACTAATAATAAAAATCCTTTTAAACAAATTGAAAGCCTTAATATCTAAAGGCCCTATCTCTAAGTCAAGTCTTCCACAGCTTGGATCAGGTGGATCAAAACTGGTTCTTCTTCTTTCAAGCCCATCTTGAGTGTTGGGCTCTTCCTAGCTTCTGCCCAAGTGGCTTGTACTAATCCTTGCATTGCTTCCTTGATCTTCTTGGCTCTTGATCTTGTAATTGGCCCATCTGGAACTTGCAAAGGATCTTTAAGAGTAGGCCCACCTTGGTTCCCATCAGAATGTATTGAGATTTTTCCTCTTGTAATCAAGTACACACATGGTAAGGAAACTTTTGTAACTTGTGCATTAGCAAGAAGGTATGATCGTATCGTTATTTTAGATGCAAAGTATGACAAGAAATTGCATGCTAATGTAATGACTTTGCCAGTGTGTATGGAGTACGTGAGGAAACATCGTTTTGTAAATGTTGTAGACTAGATTGGTATTTGTTTGGAGAGAATAAACTTTGTGAGTTGCTTATGTGTGATAGACATGGGAGTAGCTTGTTGGGTAACCTGGGTGTGCTAAAGATTTTTTATGTGTTACATGAACACCTTTGGGCGTATCATTTGCCATTTATTGATGTGTTGCATGAACGTTCGTGGCAGTACCATTTGACATTCATTGAGGTATTGTATGAACTCTTGTGGGAATATTATTTGACATTCATTGAGGTTGCATATAATCTGAGTTGTCATTTTGGTGTAAAGAAGAATTTAGGTGTATTGAATGAATACTTTTGGGAGTATGGTTTGCCATCCATTGAGGTTGCATATAATTGGAGTGGTCATTTTGGTGTAAGGAAGGCTTTAGATGTGTTTCATGAACATTTGTGGGAGTATCATTTTCCATTCATTGAATTGTTGCATGGACGTCTGGGAGAGTATTATTTATCATTATTAGAGTTCGCATATAAGAAGATCATGCATACTACTATTTCTCATTCATCTTTTGAATGTGCTTTTGGTTTTAATCCACTTATACATTTTGATTTAATGCATTTACCTGTTAACGACAGAAATAGCTTGGATGAACATTTCCAAATTCTTGATAAAATTAATGATACTTCATATCTAGTGTGACGCCCCCAAATTCCGCTTAGGATTGAACGGACATTTGAAGCGTCGAGACATGCAACACAAGGTTACCTGCCCCCGTTCATGACATATAAGATGCAATGTTCCTAACATGCATCTAACATTATGCAATATTCGCAGCGGATAATCTTTTTCTTTAGCAATACTATGCACCAACTAAAAATATCCCAAATACTTGAAACCTATTTCATACATAAAGGCATACTAAAAAGCCGTGATCGCCACACTAGTCTAAATTGGTTGTGATCAAAAGAATACTTGAGATACAACTCCAAAAGTACAAGTATTAACCTAAGTTAAATACTATACCATCATCAACATCGCACCGTGGCCTAGTCGATCGTATTCAGTTGGTCAAATTCCAATTCTTCTTCGGGTCCTGTAACAAGATCTACCATTCGGGGGGAATGGTAGTTGGGACTACCACAGTGAGATTTGATTACAAATCTCAGTAAGTTAACATAAAACTTATACACAGGTTAAAAATGCATGCATGGCAGTAAAAGCATAAATGCATAATTATAGTCATACATAAACATAGTATAACTTGACATATAGCATGACTTAACCAGAACTTAAGCGTGAACTGAACTTGACTTAACATGGCATGAACTTAAGCTTAAAACATAACATGAACAATCAACATAACATGAACGTGAAACATAACATGGACATGAACATAACATAACATGAACGTGAGCTTGAACGTATCATAAACGTGAACATAACATGATGTGAACATGAACTTGGAACATAACATGAACATGAACATAACATGTACGTGAGCATAACATAACATGAACTTGATCTGAAACTTGACTTAACATAAACTTGGAATCTTATTTAATTGTCTTGATTAATAACGTGCATTAATACGTACTCCACAGTTGTTGTGGCCCCACGTATTCAAGTAACATAAAACATAATACGTACTCCACAGTTGTTGTGGCCCCACGTATTCTACATGTCACAATTGCTGTGTCTCATGTAGTGTATGCTCCACAGTTGTTGTGGCCCCATACTTCATGCTCCACAGTTGTTGTGGCCCCATGAATTCACATAACATAAAATATAATACGTACTCCACAGTTGTTGTGGCCCCACGTATTCTACATGTCACAATTGCTGTGTCTCATGTAGTGTATGCTCCACAGTTGTTGTGGCCCCATACTTCATGTAACATAAAATATAATACGTACTCCACAGTTGTTGTGGCCCCACGCATTATAAGTAACATAAATATAATACGTACTCCACAGTTGTTGTGGCCCCACGCATTATAAGTAACATAACATTAAATATAATACGTACTCCACAGTTGTTGTGGCCCCACGCATTATAAATAACATAAAATATAATACGTACTCCACAGTTGTTGTGGCCCCACGCATTATAAATAACATAAAATATAATACGTACTCCACAGTTGTTGTGGCCCCACGCATTATAAATAACATAAAATATAATACGTACTCCACAGTTGTTGTGGCCCCACGCATTATAAATAACATAACATAAATATAATACGTACTCCACAGTTGTTGTGGCCCCACGCATTATAAGTAACATAAATATAATACGTACTCCACAGTTGTTGTGGCCCCACGCATTATAAGTAACATAAAATATAATACGTACTCCACAGTTGTTGTGGCCCCACGCATTATAAATAACATAAAATATAATACGTACTCCACAGTTGTTGTGGCCCCACGCATTATAAATAACATAAATATAATACGTACTCCACAGTTGTTGTGGCCCCACGCATTATTATAACATAACATGTCTTATCTTTCTTAATGCATGTGATATTATTTAATATCATATACTTTTCTAACATGGCGTATACTTGTAAATGGCATAATATGATTTAATCATAAACATTTCATGGCATACATGTATCATATGGCATACTTAACATGGCATACTTATAACATACATCATTGTATGGCAGAAAAGATTATTTAACAGATAATTATTCATGAGAGATTAAATCATACGTAACAGATAAACATGTAATGACATAGCATGACATGGCATATACGATAACATACATACATAAATTGTAGTTCTCTTACCCATCACACATACACAATAAACTGATAGTAAGTTAGAGGCTAACTTACCTCGATCGTCGCGTTCTATGAGAATAGAGCGCGAGACACGAGGAACTGCACAACAGCTGGAAGAGGAACACTCGAGTCCTTAAGATTTTCACTTCTGAACTCAATTGCCATATTGTAAGCACTTGCAACACCACGGCCAACTTGAGGTTTCACTATACTCGGAAGAGATAAATTGACTTCAGAAAGCCTTTGCACTAAAACAAGTTCATTAAAATTATCAATAACAACCAAACAAACAACTCATTTCTCAATCCATATACTCTTAGCCATAGTCAACCACAAGATGACACCAGTCATCCCGGACTATAATCCATATCATCACTGCTTCGGGACACTGTCATACAGTTTCCCAACATTACACCATACGCTCCACACTTCTCTGCTACGCCATTCAACCCTTCGTGACACGCCATCCGATGTATCACGACTTAATACAGAGTACACTCACGTGAACTCTCTTCCATCCACACTACAATACCCATCACTGCGATACACGTCTCACGGTGCATCGCTACGCGACACGGAGTACGCGCTACGCGTACTTCCTTCGCTACAACTCTCATCAACACGATGCACATCACACGATGCATCGCCATACAACACGGAGTACACTACATGCGTACTCCCTTCCTTCTACGACACACATCACTACAGCGCACGTCGCGCGGCGCGTCGCTGCATTACACAGAATACGCTACACGCGTATTCTCTTCACACAACCCGCCGTATCACATCTACGGCATCCATCTCACGCCTATACTTCACAGCACAGTCCACAAAATACACAATCAAACTCAACACTTCACAACCACACTTCGCTTCACAACTACGCAACGAACTCCACAAATACAACTACACAATCCACAAACCAACCAACTAACTATTTTAAACGTAAAATAACTAGAGATAGAAGGTTATACCATCGACGGGATAACCCGTGCGTCGCTCGTTGTTCGTCACGAACATGCGTCGGAGGAACGTACGTGGCGGTAACACCGCGTACGGTGGCTGTCCACCACATAAAGTGGTAGTTTGGAACCGAGAAAAGCTAAGCGTGGCCTTGGAAGGTTCATGGTCGCCTTGTGATGGTCAAAGGTGGCGGAGCACGGCGGCATCACGCCGTGAACAGTAAATCCGAACGGTGAGCGGAAACGCGAGGTAGCGAAAATTCATAGAACTTCATGGCAAGCTAGGGATAGGTAGATGAACATGTGGTGGAGCTGTGGTAGCGAGGTGGTGGTCGGACGGTGGCTAACGGCGGCGGATCGGCCGTTTGAAACCATTTTTGGCCTTGGAGAGTGTAGGAGAGTGAGAGCTCTACGAAGCTCCGTTGGCCATGAAATTTCTTGGGGAGGTTCATGAGGATGAGAGGAACAAGATGGTGGTGGTGAAACACCACGGGTGGCCGTGTACGGCGGCGCACGGTGGTGAAACCGAACGGTTGTTTTTAAGAAACCCATATGAGAAAAGTGAGAGTTTGGGAAAAAGAAAGACATGGGGAGGAAGCCCTTGATGAGGTGAGTCCAATGGTGGTGCTTGGTGGTTGATTTGGCCGTGTATGGTGGTCCAAAAATGTGAAAAACCCCTAGAGACCCATATCTTTGAAGGGAGAAAGAGAGAGAATGAGAGGTCGGTTTAGTACACCACCGGCGTGGTTGTGCTCGCCGGAGGGAGAGGATGAGGCCGGAGTGGGAGGTGGGGTCCGGCGGCCGGAGGTGGCGCCGGCTGGGACCTTGAAACCGAACGGCCATGGTGGCTTCCTTCATTCCGTCGACCAAGAGAGAGAGAGGGAGAGAAAAAAGAAAATAAAAAGAAAAAGAGAAAAAGTGAAGAGAAAAAAGGTAGGGCCAGAGTATATCGCTTCAATTCTACATTTCGGGATCCTCAAATAAACCAACAGTGAGTTAAAACACTGATTAAAAACGCTTAAATGTTTTATTTTAAATAAAACACTTTAAATAAAACACTACGATGAATTAAGGTAGAATATTATTTTATAAACTAAAATTTATAAAATAATATTTCTTCATCATTATATTAAATGATAAAGTACCGTTAATTAATCGAAGAGGATAAAATCATTTAAATTAATAAAACACTTAATTACTACACTGAGAAGAATTAAGATAGAATATTATTTTATAAACTAAGGTTTATAAAATAATATTTTCTTCATCATTATATAAAATGATAAAGTATCATTAATTAATCAAAGTGCATAAAACACTTAAATTTAAATAAGAATTTTCAACGTAAAATTAAACCTCTTAATATCTTAAAACAATTAAAATATTTAATCTAAATAATTATCCACAATTATAATATTTTCAGAGCTCATTAAATTATTATAATTGTGCTACTTTAAAAACAAGCTTATCTAATACTTTGAAATTCGATGGATAAGATCCGAAAAAACGCCATCGAGGTACAACGCTTAGGATAAAACTGTTCATGATTTTACAGTTGTCAGTGAAGAACAAATTACGTGATTTACGGAAAAGATAATCTATACGCGTGATTCCAGATGAGGGTAAAGACGAGAGAGATGTGATTGCTGTCGGGAAAGAATCCAAAATGGATTGTCTTGCCGTCTACTATGCGTGAAAAGAAAAGGAAGAAAATGGTACAGAGATAAGAATTAGCGGGCTGTTACATCTAGTGGATCTTCCAGGTAAGTATCATGTGTTTCCTATTTTCAATGTTACTGATCTTTTTTCCTTTGATCCAGGTCTCGAGGTCAAATCTTTTTGAGGAGAGGGGAAATGATGGGCTCCAAGGCAGACCAAGTCTTAAGGATCAATTACAAGATTAAGAGTCACGAAGATCAAGGGAGCAATGCAAGAATTGTGCAATCCAATTGGGATGAAGCTAGCAAGAGCCTAACACTCATGATGGGCTTGAAAAAATGAGAACCAGTTTTGATCCACTTGATCTAAGCTATGGAAGACACGACTTGAGCCTATTATTATTGAAGGCTATGGACTTATTTATTTCATTAAAATCGCTTATTTTATTAGTCATAGGAATTAATCCAGAATAATTGGGCTTTGGGGATGTCCAGCCCACACATCTTATTTCTAATGAATGGTATTTGGGAAGGTCTTGTATTTTGGCCAAAGGCATATTTGAAAAGTTATTATTTTATGTGAACTAGGGTTTCAGAAGTTACTGTAGCATGGCATTGTTCACGCTACAGTACCGCGGCACTATTCCTTTAGGGTTTTGGGAATTGTTTATTTAATTCACTTGTAGTCTCATTTGAAAAAAAAAAGACATTCTTGAAATTGATGAATTTTATTTATTGTGAGTTGAGTTTATCTCAGCGGCACTGTTCACACTACAGTACCCGCGGCACTATTCCTTTAGGGTTTTGGGATTTGTTTATTTAAACAACTTGTAACCTCATTTGAGAAAAAAAGGTAGACATTAATGAAATTGATGAATTTTATTCATTATGAGTTGGGTTTATCTCCTCTTGTTCTTGATTGAACGTTTCAACTTATCAAAGGTAAATCACAACCTTTGTGATGTTCCTCTTTTTTAATCCGGGTTCTTGAGACGGGTTCTTCAACGGGTCTAGATTTTTATATATTCTAGGTTCTTGAAACGAGTTCTCAACGAGTCTAGATTCTCCATCCATAGACTTGAAAGCTTTCCTGGGTTGTTTTTCCAATATTGTTATTGGATCTCAAAGCGAGTCGATTGGGGTTCACATCATTTGGTATTCAGAGCTCGGTTTCCAATCTGGTCTTATTCTATCTTTATTTATTGCATCTTTAATTCTAGGGCTTCATAGTTCAAGGGTTCAAAAAAAAAAGCACAGAAATTCGTTTTTATAGGGCTGCCAAATTTGCAACATCTAGGGTTTGAAATTTCTAGAGTGTCATTCATTCCCTTCTATTTTTCTTGTCAATTTTTATGTATTTGAATTTAATTGTTTGATTATCACAATTGGATATTTCTGTTTGTGGTTGAATTGTTAAGAAGAGAGGAGAAAAGAAAAAGAAAAAGAAAGGAAGGGAAAAGAAAAGAAAAGAAAAGAAAAGAAAAGAAAGGAAAAGAAAAAAGAAAAGAAAAGAAAATTCGAAAAAAAAAAAAAGGAGAGAAGGATTTTAGGTATGAAATACTTTGCCATATGAAATTGAGTGCTTTGTCATTAATTGAGCCTTATCTTTAAAGGGGCTGAATACATCTTTCTAGTTGGTACCTTGTTTCATAATTACTCTTTTCCAGCGTATAAATCCTTGAGTCTCGGGTCATTTTATTCCTTTTGTGTTTTCTCTTGTTCTTCTTTCTTGGACCTAATTACTAGTTGGAACAAAACAAGGTTGTATTGTCTTGATTGAGTTCAATTAGTTCTTAAAAAACTTGAGTGGGAAAACTCTTGAGGTAAAAGGCAAGAGAGTGTGAGATCATTATCGGGAAAAAACCAATTAAGAGTGTGATACACGAGTGGAGTGCCATTATTCGAGTGTAAACACATAAGGCAGCGTGTGAGGTTTTTTTTTCACTAACATTCTTTTTTGTGCAGCATGTACTATGTCTCATAATAGGGACTTAACATCGATGGGGGTGGCAGACAATTCATTCTTTTTGTTGCAGTCCATGCAACAAAAGTTTGAAAGGTTAAATTTGTAGTTGGGGAAAGTGAGGGATAAGATGGAACAATAAGGTGCGTTGATTAGAGATTTGCAAAGTGGTAGAGATAGGAAGAGACGTGAGCCTAGTATTAAGAATGTGTACGATAAGAATGAAGATTATGGCGAGTCTCTTGTTGTTAGGCGTGCTCCCAATACAGAATTTAAGATGGATGATATAGACCAGCAAAGAGAGAACATTTTTCATACTACATGCCACATCAACAACAAGGTATGTAGTATGATCATTGATGGAGGAAGTTGTATTAATGTGGCTAACACTACTTTAGTTGAGAAACTGAATTTACCTACCTTGAAACACCCTAGACCATACAAGTTGCAGTGGTTGAATGATTGTAAGGAGGTTAGGGTAAATAAGCAAGTGTTAGCTTCTTTTTCAATTAGGAAGTACAAGGATGAGGTCCTTTGTGATGTAGTGCCTATGCATTATGGTCATATTTTATTGGGGAGGCCATGGCAGTATGATAGAAGGGTGATCCATGATGGGGTCAAGAACATATATAGCTTTGTAAAGGATGGTAAAACAATCAAGCTTGCTCCTTTAACCACAAAACAGGTCCATGAGGACCAACTGAAGTTGAAAAGTGAGTTTGATCAAAAAAGAAAGAATGAAAGTGAGGTTGATCAAAATGGAATGAGAGAAAGTGAGATTGATCAGAAAAGAAAGAGTGAAACTGAGGTTGATCAACAAAGAAAGAGAGAAACCGAGATTGCTAAAAAACGAGAGAGTGAAACTGAGGTTGGGCGAGAAAGAAAGAGTGGGAATGAGATTGAGGAAGAAAAAAATAGTGAGGCCCAAACCTCAAGAGAAGGAAGTGAAGAAAAAATAGAGAGTGAAAAGAAAATAGAGAGTGAAAAGGAAAACGAAAATGAATAGAACAAAGAGAGTGAAAAGAATTAATGATACTTTATATCTAGTAGATCTTCCAGGTAAGTATCATGTGCTTCCTATTTTCAATGTTACTGATCTATTTCCCTTTGATCCAGGTGGAGATTCGAGGTCGAATTCTTTTGAGGAGAGGGGGAATGATAGACCCCAAGGCGGACCAAGTCTTAAGGATCAATTACAAGATTAAGAGCCACAAAGATCAAGGGAGCAATGAAAGAATTGGTGCAATCCATTTGGGATGAAGCTAGCAAGATCCCAACACTCATGATGGGCTTGAAAGAAGGAGAACCAGTTTTGATCCACCTGATCTAAGCTATAGAAGACACACGACTTGGGCCTATTATTATTGAAGGCCATAGACTTATTTATTTCATTAAAATGGGTTATTTTATTAGTCATAGGAATTAATCTAGAATAATTGGGCTTTGGGGATGTCTAGTCCACACGTCTTATTTCTATTCAACTAGGGTTTTTGGGGAGGCCTTGTATTTTGGCCAAGAGCTTATTTCGAAAATATTATTTTACAAACTAGGGTTTTAGATGTTACTGTAACGCAACACTGTTCATGCTACAGTACCCGAGGCACTACTCATTTAGGGTTTTGGGATTTGTTTATTTAAACAACTTGTAGCCTCATTTGAGAAAAAAAGGTAGACATTAATGAAATTGATGAATTTTATTGATTGTGAGTTGAGTTTATCTCCTCTTGTTCTTGATTAAATGTTTGAACTTATTAGAGGTAAATCACAACCTTTGTGGCGTTCCTCCTTTGTAATCCGGATTCTTCAACGAGTCTAGATTTTAATATATTCTAGGTTCTTGAAACGAGTTCTCAACGGGTCTAGATTCTCCATCCACAGACTTGAGTTTGGCTTTCCTGGGTTGTTTTTCCAATATTGTTGTTGGGTCTCAAAGCGAGTCTATTGGGGTTCACATCACCAAGGAAAGGTTGATTTCAAAGCCCACATTAAAGACTTGAACATATGGTCCAATGGGAATTCAACACTTTTGAAGAAAGCCTAGTATTTCCTATTACTATTTCTAAAGGTACCCACATACAACATACTATTAGTTTCCTCTGTCCTAAAACCCTCATCATTTTCATGAATAGTAACTCAAACATCCTAGCTTGCACGTTTTCTTCATAATTTTTTATATGAAA
Source organism: Carya cathayensis (assembly GCA_011037825.1). Lineage (NCBI taxonomy): Eukaryota > Viridiplantae > Streptophyta > Magnoliopsida > Fagales > Juglandaceae > Carya > Carya cathayensis. Next base: position 1,487,870 of record QGSO01000213.1, on the reverse strand, counting down.
TTTTTGTCTTTTCCACTTGTTTTGCATCACTTTTAGTCAACCGTTGAATGATAGAACAAACCCAACCCATGTCATTTGAAGAAAAGGCATGTTAATGCCACTAAAACCCACCAATCGGCTGGAAACAGATGCACTCCATTGTAACCTTGGCTCTTCCACAAGTTTTCAAAGGATTTTCTGCAATTCATTCAGCCCTCGTCATGTCCCCTAAACCTAGAAAATTAAGACCTAAAATAAGGCCAAGAACAGTTACAAAAATCAATCTAAAAACCCAACTTTAATCTTGGAAATGGGACAAATATTTCTGCACCAAAACCAGCCACCTCCACAAGCCAATACCCTTTCCTTTTATCTCTGAAAATATACTCCAAAAAAAAAAAAAAAGAAGCAATTGCATACTTGGCTAATAACCTCCCATGGGTAGCAAAACCGATTGATGAAATGGGTAGTGATCATGTGCTCACTTGGCTGAAACCTATGCACATTCAACCCTATCATTTTCTGCTCAAACTAAACCAAAGAGTAATTATTCCTACCTCCACACACACCTAGAAAAGCTGCCTAATAGTATTTACTATTTAGCAAAACAAGCCACAAGGAACAAAATTGGATAAAAAAATATGGACAGCTTTGGTGAAGCCCAAAACCATTGGCTTTCATTTTAGTTTCTCGTGTTATTTCTTTTCTAACTTCTGAAATCATTCATGTAACAGCCCGCTAGAAATTCAATGGTGGAATTTTTATAGACATTAGAAACCTTGTGAAAACCCCATAAGTTTTTACGAATCGGCTAATCGCATAAGTTCTAGTCTGTCAACATAGTTAGTATTATCACTCATTATGGTGCCAGAAATGCGATTTTGTTTGTTTGAGGTAGTTAGAAGTGTTAGATTACATTATAGTTTACGCCACTAGACTCAGTTGAATATTTAGGATTTTCCAGTACTAAGTTTATTCTGCATTTTTTTCGGAGTGAATAGTAACCTCGATAAGCGTACTAAGTGCAGTGGTTTCAAAATCACAGTGTGAAATGTCCAAATTAGGTTAGAGAAGTTTTATTTGGACACTTGGCAAGATCTTAACCACACATAATGAATAGTATTAGATACTTGGCACAAAGAGAAACCATTAGATGGATTTGTGAAGGAAATCAATGTGTGAGATCATGCCACCTAAGCAAAACAGTTTTTTTTCATCTGATCAACCAAATTGAGTTAGATGAAGAGGGTTTCAACCCTAGTAAAACCCTAAATGGTTGGAATCCTTTTGAAACCCCAAAAACTTGGTTGAAACCGAAACCCTAAACGGTTTCCCCAAACCCTAAAGTTGGCATTCAAACCCTTTTTGATCCAATTTCTAGTATTGTGTTTAATCACTTGATTAAATCACTTTCACATGCTATTAATTTCTCAAATTCCTATTATGACATCTTTATCCAACATTTTAAACCTTAGAAATTTGATTGGGCCAAGAAAAATTGGATTTGGGCTTGATAGCATCTCAAACCCTAACCAAACCCCCTTTAAACCCCAAATTGAAGCCCACTTGGTTGAGGCCCACTAAGGCCCACTAAAGCCCACGAATTTTGGCCACCTTGGCATAGCTTCTTGGAGAAATTTCCTCCCCCACTTGGCAGACCATTCATTGCATCAAGTTGCACTCATTAATATGGAGGAACCCACCCCATCAAGTCCCATGTCTCATAGCCTTTGTAAGTTGTCTTTTGCCCCCCACTATCCTCTACATTATGTCACATGTCTACACCTCCACTCAATGATCATTAAGGTCCAAATATTCTCCCTACAGAAGTCTTGAGTCGTGCAAGACACACTTACTTCACTTTAATCATTTCTTCACCCCGTTCTTAGAGAGAAACCCAAAAGAGCTCTCTCGGGCAGATTTCTGGGTCTTTTTGCGTGGAGTTTTTCGACCCTTTGTAAGTATTTTCACACGATGACTCCTTCATAAAAGTTGTTCCTCTTTGAGTCTAGTTTCCGTAGATGTATTTTTCGTATCATTCCATGGTCATTTGGTCGGTCAAAAGTATTTTTAACCATGGAAAGGTCATTCTGGGCGTGAATCTGGAGAGTGTGTTATGTTTTGGAGTTTTTGACCAAGCTAATGGATATATCTTGGTCCGAAAATTTTATGGAGTGTTCTTAGAATGTGTTTAAGAGTTTTCATTGAGGTTTTGTTGCATGAATAAAGATTTTGATGATAGATTTTATTAGATCTAGAAACATGAAAACTGGAAGTGACAAAACAGTTTTTATTTGGATAAAGTTTGAATATTTTGAGGTTTGATCTTACTCTAAAGGCTTTGATATTTTTATATGATGATCCTAAGTCTCTTATTTTCATGTTAGGATGTTATTTTGGAGATATTTAGTATTAGTTTCAAAGATATGATTTTTCTATGCAAGAGAATTTCGGTTAGGCCTAAGATTTGATGTTTTTAGGTTAGATCCATGTTTTATTGGGTTTTAGCCATGTGATTTTAATTTTGATGGTTGGATATTCTTTAGGACACGTTTTTAAACCATGTGATACTTTATTTCAAAGATCTCACCTTCTTAAGCCATTGATCAAGAGATTTATCAAAGCTAGTTAAGAAAAAGTTTCTGTTTTTGGACTAAGTGTAAAATCAAAAACTCCAAGTGTTATTTTTGTGATTTTGGTGACTTTAGTTTGATGATTTAAAGCATGGTTTATCTGAGGATGATGTTATGAATATGTTAGAAGTAAGATTAGATTTTTTGGAATTCTTGGAGATGTTTTGATTTAAGGACAAAGCTTGTGATTCAAGTGTTTTGATCTTTTTACAAAAAAGTTTGGTGTTGATTATTAGCTTTTTCTAAATGGATGTTTCAAGTATGGTTTTAAACTTAGGATTGGAAGATGTTTGTTGTAAAATTTTGGTTTAAGCATGAGTTTTGAAGTTGGAAGGAATTGTAACAAAAATCAAGAGAAATGGCCTATGGATGTTTCGGCCATAGTGTGTTTTCCATAGTGTTGTTTTGTTTTAAATTTTTTTCTGAGTTGATATTTGAGTTTAGAACAAAATTTACATGAGGAATGTAAATTTTGGAAATTTTTGGAGTTAGGATATGAAATCCTTAAGTTATGGGTAAAATGGTCGTTTTCCCACATGTAGAGGGTAAAATGATAATTTTACTCTAAGATAACTTGTTTCCATGTTTCTAATTGTTAGTAATTAAATTTCTAACTTTTAGAATGACCTTTTACAGTTTCTCGTATATCGCACTTTATTCTCGTAGAACGTGACAATCGAGGTAAGTTAGCCTCTAACTTACTATCAGTTTATTGTGTATGTGTGATGGGTAAGAGAACTACAATTTATGTATGTATGTTATCGTATATGCCATGTCATGCTATGTCATTACATGTTTATCTGCTACGTATGATTTAATCTCTCATGAATAATTATCTGTTACATAATCTTTTCTATCATACAATGATGTATGTTATAAGTATGCCATGTTAAGTATGCCATGAAATGTTATGATTAAATCATATTGTGTCATTTACAAGTATACGCCATGTTAGAAAAGTATATGATATTAATTAATATCTCATGCATTAAGAAAGATAAGACATGTTATGTTACGTATAATACGTGGGGCCACAACAACTGTGGAGTACGTATTATATTTTATGTTACGTGAATACGTGGGGCCACAACAACTGTGGAGTACGTATTATATTTAATGTTACGTATATACGTGGGGCCACAACAACTGTGGAGTACGTATTATATTTTTTATGTTACGTGTATACGTGGGGCCACAACAACTGTGGAGTACGTATTATTTTTTATGTTACGTGTATACGTGGGGCCACAACAACTGTGGAGTACGTATTATTTTTTATGTTACGTGTATACGTGGGGCCACAACAACTGTGGAGTACGTATTATTTTTTATGTTACGTGTATACGTGGGGCCACAACAACTGTGGAGTACGTATTATTTTTTATGTTACGTGTATACGTGGGGCCACAACAACTGTGGAGTACGTATTATATTTTCTGTTACGTGTATACGTGGGGCCACAACAACTGTGGAGTACGTATTATATTTTATGTTACGTGTATTCATGGGGCCACAACAACTGTGGAGCATGAAGTATGGGGCCACAACAACTGTGGAGCATACACTACGTGAGACACAGCAATTGTGACACGTAGAATACGTGGGGCCACAACAACTGTGGAGTACGTTTTATTTTTTATGTTACGTGTATACGTGGGGCCACAACAACTGTGGAGTACGTATTATTTTTTATGTTACGTGTATACGTGGGGCCACAACAACTGTGGAGTACGTATTATTTTTTATGTTACGTGTATACGTGGGGCCACAACAACTGTGGAGTACGTATTATTTTTTATGTTACGTGTATACGTGGGGCCACAACAACTGTGGAGTACGTATTATTTTTTATGTTACGTGTATACGTGGGGCCACAACAACTGTGGAGTACGTATTATTTTTTATGTTACGTGTATACGTGGGGCCACAACAACTGTGGAGTACGTATTATTTTTTATGTTACGTGTATACGTGGGGCCACAACAACTGTGGAGTACGTATTATTTTTTATGTTACGTGTATACGTGGGGCCACAACAACTGTGGAGTACGTATTATTTTTTATGTTACGTGTATACGTGGGGCCACAACAACTGTGGAGTACGTATTATATTTTCTGTTACGTGTATACGTGGGGCCACAACAACTGTGGAGTACGTATTATATTTTATGTTACGTGTATTCATGGGGCCACAACAACTGTGGAGCATGAAGTATGGGGCCACAACAACTGTGGAGCATACACTACGTGAGACACAGCAATTGTGACACGTAGAATACGTGGGGCCACAACAACTGTGGAGTACGTATTAAGTCAAGTTTCAGATCAAGTGCATGATAAGTCAAGTTTCAGATCAAGTTCATGTTTTGTTATGTACACGTACATGTTATGTTCATGATCAAGTTATGTTCCAAGTTCATGTTCACATCATGTTAAGTTCACGTTTACAGTATGTCTCAAGTTCACGTTTATGTCATGATATGTTCAAGTTTATGTTATTTTCAAGTTCATATTTATGTTATGCATGTTTACGTTCATGCTACATTTCAAGTCCATGTTATGTTTTAAACTCAAGTTCATGTCATGTTAAGTCAAGTTCAGTTCACGTTTAAGTTCTGGTTATGTCATGTTATATGTCAAGTTATGCTATGCTTATGTACGACTTTACTTATGCATTTATGCTTTTACTGCCATGCATGCATCTTTAACCTGTGTGTGAGTTTTATGTTAACTTACTGAGATTTGTAATCAAATCTCACTGTGGTAGTCCCAACTACCATTCCCCCCGAATGGTAGATCTTGTTACAGGACCCAAAGAAGAATTGGAATCTGACCATCTGAATACGGTCATCTAGGCTACGGTGCGATGTTGATGATGGTATAGTATTTAACTTAGGTTAATGCTTGTACTTTTGGAGTTGTATCTCAAGTATTCTTTTGATCACAACCATTTTGGACTAGTGTAGTGATCACGGCTTTTTAGTATGTTTTTATGTATGAAATATGTTTCAAGTATTTGGGATATTTTTAGTTTGGTGCATAGTATTGCTAAAAAAAAAAAAAAAAAAATTATCCGCTGCGAATATTGCATAATGCTAGATGCATGTTAGGAACATTGCATGTCCCGACGCTTCAAATGTCCGTTCAATCCCAAGCGGAATTTGGGGGCGTCACAAAATGTCCGTTCAATCCCAAGCGGAATTTGGGGGCGTCACAGGTGGTATCAGAGCAATACGTCTCTGGGTTATAAATCCACATGTCCTTAGGAAATGCACCAAATACTAGGCTTGAGATTTTAGTATTCATTAGGCTTGAATTTCTTCGAGATCATGTGCAGAAAAGCGATATAGTATTAGAGTTCACAAACACATGATCAGTTAGCAGATATATTCACAAAACCTTTACCAGAAGATAGATTATATATGATTAGAAGAGAAATAGGTATGAAGCATGTTACGAATATCTCTTAAAGGATAAAAATGTGAGGTTTTCACCATTTTAGCATGTTACGTAAAAATGTCATTTTTACATGAAGCATACTAGATAAACATATGCCATGAAATACATTTTCAGCATGGTATGAAAATAAATTTTGTCAAGACCCCAAATGCTAAGATTGAAAATTATTTTAGTGGAAGTGGAACTCCTCCATCCACTTTAGAGTGAGTAAAATTGAAGTGGTAACCCTTAGGTTGACAAAGAACTATATGCTTTGAATGGATTATGAAGTTAAAATAATGTTGGACATAAATTGTAAATAACACTTAATGCTAGTGGGTGTATATGTTATGATAATGAAATGCTATAATATCAATGCATTGAGTTATGAGTCTGCAGATAACGTGATTTCAATATGAGTCATACTACGGTCATCGGTAGGTACTCACAATGCAAATAGGAGCGGTGATGATACCATATGTTATGTTAATGATGGCTCTAATAAATAAGAAATGTTATGTTTTTGAAAAGATGAAGTGTAAAATGTTCTCTATAAGAAAATGTGCATTAAAGTTCTTTTGAAAGATGATAACGAATCTGGATGGGAGACAAATACGATATTTTCTTGCATGCATCTCATGTTTATCATTAATAATGCATATCTTATCTCTGTATAAGTTGGTTGTTTAACTTACTAAGGTTTCAAGGAATCTCACTGTGGTAGTCCCACTTTTGACGATTGGGATGGTGATAAACTCCACCCTTTTACTTCAGATGATTGAGGACGAGCCTGACCCAGATCGGAAGATGGAGTTAGTAGTATTATTCTTAGAGATGGTCCAGATCACCATGGAGCATATTAGAGAGATGATTTGATCTAACTTGTTTACGAAACTATGATATCCCGTTTTTACGTGTATTTTCACTGAAGGAGTATTTTAATTTAATTAAAATATTGGTTATTTTATTTTAAATTATTGGATTTTAATTTCTGTTGAGTTTAAATTGCTGTTTAATTTATTTTAGCTTGTCTTTGGATTTAAAATTAAGTAGTTAGTTTTTATTAGTTATTTATTATATTTTAGCTTTACGTGGTGTTTAAAATATTTTCTTAGTTTTATTGTTTTTAAAGTTGTTTTCGTTGGATCAGTTGTTGAACTCCAGAGGTGAGGATTGGACCTCATTTCTTTTCCTCCATCTTTCCTTTTCTCTTTTTTCTTTTCTTCTTTCTCTTTTTTCTACTCCTTTTCTTTCTTTTTCCCTTTCTTTCCGCATTCGTGCATGCCTTCCTCGTTCGAATCTCTCTCTCCTACCCATTTATGCCGTTTCAGCCAACCGCCCAGACCCACCATGAGCCACACCACCACCAATAATCTCTTCCCCTTCCTCTGGTGAACCACCCCACAAATTTCTACCACCATCGGAGCCGCCTTTTAGCCGGAATAGCTCCTCCAAGCCGAACGACTTTTGCTCCGATTTGCCGCCGTCGCTCCACCTCCAGCCATCACCTCTTCACCACTTATCACCAACTCCTTGCCGTCCTAAACCACCCATTTTCGACCTCGATCCGTCGCCGGAGCAGCCCCCACGAACTAGTTTCCGATTTGGGTTTAAGCTCTTTTACCGCCGTTTTCGCCGCCACCCACGGCCAACTTTCACTTCCACTAGCTTCATAAATACCTCTAAGCCATTCCCTATCAATCCTGAGTCGTGGTTTGTCCCCGTTCAAAAGTGGGTATTTTACAACCCACGGCCACAGTGTTTTTACACTGTTACGTTGCTTTTTTTTCGCCGTTTGCCGCTCGCCGATCCTTCGAAAATTATCATATAGCGCTGTAAGTATTTTCTAAACTTCGTTTTAGATTTAAATATATTATTTCTTTTACAATAATTATTTGCAACTGGTTGGTTATTCCGGACTGAGTCCGAGGAGTCGGGGGTCGGATGGATTTGAGGACGAAGTTGCTTGTTTATTTGTTATGGATGTTAGAGAATTGTTGGTTAATTGGTGTCGTATCATTTGCATTGCATTGTGCACGCATATGCATGTGTTAAATATTGAAAACTGGGTTTTCAAGCGAGAAATGTTTTATTGCTATATGTGAACGATTGGATTGATTGGTTTGATTCAGAGGCATGTGTAGGGATGGTAGTAAGCAGTGATGGTGGTAGAGTCCCGCCTGCGATTCCCGCTTACGGTGCACGCGGCATAGGGATGGTGGTAAGCAGGGATGGTGGTAGAGTCCCGCCTGTGATTCCCACCTACGATGCACGCATAAGGATGGTGGTAGAGTCCCGCCTGCGATTCCCGCCTACAGTGCTCTGATGGTTTGATTAATGGGCCATTTTCTGGGAAAATGGCGAGATTGATTTTTGGGCCATTATTTGGGATAATGGCGAGGATATGTTTAAAGGATATATTTTGGGCCAAATTGGATTTTGGCGTGCATGGTAAAAATGTGAATTTTTGGGACATGTGCATTTGACATCCTTTCATGCATATTGTTGTAAACTTTAATATATTTTTAACTTGTGGCGTTTGGAATATTACTTACCTTCGGCACCATTTTTGGTACCGTAGATTTTGATGCAGAGATTGAGGAGGAGGAGGCTGAGCCCGAGGAGGCGGCTCCGCCTGAGTATTGATTTGGAGTGCTGATCTATGGATAATATTTGTAGTTGTTTTTATGATATGTATTTGGTTTAAGATAGTGTTGAACATGTAATATTTTATTTACGCATGTTTTAAACTGGTTTGTAATTAAACAAAAATTCTGGTACTTAGTTATACGACTTTATTATCCGCTACGTAGTTTTATTTTGTACACATGTTGCATGTACACACACTTGGCACTTGGCGATGGGATGTGTGACCCGTGTTGTCATCATCCCGACGTCTCGATTTCCACGTGTCCGTACGTGGGAGTTGGGGGCGTCACAGAAACCTCGTTAATATTATCTATAATAAGGAAATCCTATCTTCCACTTATGTATGAATTTATGCCTTCCTGCTTGGACTTCTTTAAGTATGGTAGTATCTATCTATTGTTAACTTCATCTATTGGGGTGTTTAGTTCATTCTAGTATAAAAGTTTTATAAATCACCATTTTTTTGCTACGATTATTGTATACTGCTAGTTGCATACTTGGATGCAATGCATATTATTTGTCATGTATATGGGTATATAACCATGTGTTGCATGTCTCGAAACTCTAAGTCTCCACTACACCACAAACGGAGGTTAGGAGCATCACAAAACATCTCTTAGATACAGTCTATCTTGTGCACGATATAAAGTTCTTTGTTATTTTTAAAAGAAAACACGAGTTTTATCTAAGGTGATGTTTGGGGAATAAGATGAGAATTTTGTAAGTAGTAGTAAGATGGCTTGTTAATAATAGTGAGATAGTTTGAATTACGTATTTATTGAGTTTTGAGAAATGAGAGAAAAAAAGAATTGAATAAAATATTATAAAATTAAAATATTATTATAGTATAATTTTTTAATATTATTTTTGTTTTGGATTTAGAAAAAATTGAATTTTTTTTTTATTTTTTGTTTGAAAATTTAATAAAGTTGTAATGATTAATTTAAAAAAGTTGTCATGATGAGTTTGAAAGTGTGTGTTGAAAAAGATGAGATGAGATGAAATGAGATTAAAGTTATTTTCCAAACATCCCCTAAATGTAAGAAGGTCTAGATAGAAACTTGAAGCTTCTACATATATTTAGCCATAGGAGGCTTGGAATGTTAGGGTTATAGGGTTGGATTAAACACATGCATTTAAATTATTCCGAACCTAGGATTTGTATAAATATCTTTACACTGGTTCATCCAGACAATTATCACTCCCATTTGGACATTTAAGAAAATATTGGGCATAAACCCTTAACACTGAAAGTAGTTATAGATTTTCTCCATAGTGTCTTCTCAACACCAAAGCCATTTAAACCAGTCCAGAACCCATTGCTGCATAAAAAAGCTCTCTATGTGCACCATCACCCTCAAAGTCACATGTTGCTTCTCCTCTCATCCTAAGCTAAGTTCTGTCACTCCCTCTCATCAAAAGCAATGCACCTTTCACCTCCCTTCCCTCTATTTCTCTTTTCACTCTTTGACCAACATGCCAATAGAATTGACATTGGCACGACATCTCTTTACCTTTTTCCTCTCTCCCATGTTACCTAGAGCACCAAGCATGCCATCTCTCTTAGCGCCATATTTTTATACCATAAAGAACAGAAACCAGTGAAAACCAAACTATTTCCCTTCTCTCTATTTCACCTCTCATCTTTCGTCTCTCACACCATATCTATGCATCACTTTAACTAGTTGAAACTCAGCCTTTCCCAACCAACAACTTCCATGGAAAAAGGCCACCAAGCTTACTTGAATGCACGAGTCTTCCTCCTGCGTCCTACGCTGAGGGTGACAAATGGATAAGTGGACAACTGCTTGGTCACCACTATTAACCACCACTATATCTCTGTCCTTTAACTTGTAAAACTCTCTTCTCTCTCTCTCATTGAAATCACCTAAAAATGTCTAATATTTCTTAAACACAAAGGTATCGTTCGAGTTGAAGATGACAAATATTGGGTGTTGTCATGTGGGTTTGCAGTTAAGCATTGTGAGGATCACGCCCTTTGAAAGTAGGAAATTCCCTACGTACGGGCAAATGTGACTAGTAAGTAAGGATTCATAATCTCATGCACAAGAGAAGACCCTATTGAATGGTCAAGTTGGGCAAAAGCCTAAACCAAAATAGACTTAGGCAAGAACTGTCCTAGGCGGACAAAAAACGAATAGGCAAAAGAATAGCGAACAAATGAGGAAGTGCCACTTTTGAGTGACCAAAGGCTATGCAAAATTGACATTAGATGAGCAAAGGTTAGATGGGCAATGTACAAGGCGAGCAGGTTCGAAAAGCAAGGAAAGACATTTGGGCAGGCAAAGGGTAGCTAAGCTGGAATTTGAAAACATGTGTCACCAGCTAGACAAAAGTAGAATTTAAAGATAAAACGTTGCCCTGAAATTTGGGCCAAGATGAGATGGCGTGTTGGAAGGAATTCAAGACAGATTTCTTATCTCAGATATAAAATTCACACCTCATCATTACAATTTTTCCAACTCTCTATATAAAATATAATAAATAATTTAACTTTTTCTTAATTTTTTCAAATTTCAAAATAATAATAATAATATTAAAATATTATATTTTAATATTTCATCTTAAAAAACAAAATTCTCATATGAGAATTCTCAGTGACCAAACAGACCCAAACGGTGACGTTTCTATCATGTTGGATATACAGATCACGGATTGAAATGCGCTCATCCATGTGTTGAAGCTTTCCACCATGTGGGCAACATTCATAAATAGTGGATTGAGTTTCCCATCTCTTTGGCTAGATTTCTGAAATGCAAATGGCACGTCATTTCCATCTCTGCCACCCTTCATCCAATGTACACTTGGATAGTGGAGACTCGTCGATTCACCAACCAACCTATGTCGAGAACTGTTGAGACGCCCTCAAATTCCGCTTGGGATTAAACGGACATTTGGAACGTCGAGACATGCAACACAAGGTTACCTGCCCCCGTTCATGACATATAAGATGCAATGTTCCTAACATGCATCTAGCATTATGCAATATTCGCAGCGGATAATTTTTTTCTTTAGCAATACTATGCACCAAACTAAAAATATCCCAAATACTTGAAACATATTTCATACATAAAGGCATACTAAAAAGCCGTGATCACCACACTAGTCTAAAATGGTTGTGATCAAAAGAATACTTGAGATACAA
>QGSO01000213.1:1293029-1468108 GCA_011037825.1 Carya cathayensis | reverse complement strand
ATACTAAAAAGCCGTGATCACCACACTAGTCTAAAATGGTTGTGATCAAAAGAATACTTGAGATACAACTCCAAAAGTACAAGTATTAACCTAAGTTAAATACTATACCATCATCAACATCGCACCGTGGCCTAGTCGACCGTATTCAGTTGGTCAGATTCCAATTCTCCTTTGGGTCCTGTAACAAGATCTACCATTCGGGGGAATGGTAGTTGGGACTACCACAGTGAGATTTGATTACAAATCTCAGTAAGTTAACATAAAACTCACACACAGGTTAAAATGCATGCATGGCAGTAAAAGCATAAATGCATAATTATAGTCATACATAACATAGCATAACTTGACATATAGCATGACTTAACCAGAACTTAACGTGAAACTGAACTTGACTTAACATGGCATAACTTAAGCTTAAAACATAACATGAACAATCAACATAACATGAACGTGAAACATAACATGGACATGAACATAACATAACATGAACGTGAGCTTGAACGTATCATAAACGTGAACATAACATGATGTGAACATGAACTTGGAACATAACATGAACATGAACATAACATGTACGTGAGCATAACATAACATGAACTTGATCTGAAACTTGACTTAACATAAACTTGGAATCTTATTTAATTGTCTTGATTAATAACATGCATTAATACGTACTCCACAGTTGTTGTGGCCCCACGTATTCAAGTAACATAAAACATAATACGTACTCCACAGTTGTTGTGGCCCCACGTATTCTACATGTCACAATTGCTGTGTCTCATGTAGTGTATGCTCCACAGTTGTTGTGGCCCCATACTTCGAGAGAGAGAGAGAGAGAGAGAGGAAAGAGAGAGAAGAAAAAGGAAAAAGGAAAAAGTGAAGGAAAAATGGTAGGGGCCTAGGTAATTAACTTAAATCCTACGCTTCGGGATCCTCAAATAAACCAACAGTGAGTTAAAACACTGATTAAAACGCCTAAATGTTTTATTTTAAATAAAAGACTTTAAATAAAACACTACGATGAATTAAGGTAGAATATTATTTTATAAACTAAAATTTATAAAATAATATTTCCTCATCATTATATAAAAATGATAAAGTACCGTTAATTAATCGAAGATGATAAAATCATTTAAATTAATAAAACACTTAATTACTACACTGAGAAGAATTAAGATAGAATATTATTTTATAAACTAAGGTTTATAAAATAATATTTTCTTCATCATTATATAAAATGATAAAGTATCATTAATTAATCAAAGTGCATAAAACACTTAAATTTAAATAAGAATTTTCAACGTAAAATTAAACCTCTTAATATCTTAAAACAATTAAAATATTTAATCTAAATAATTATCCACAATTATAATATTTTCAGAGCTCACTAAATTATTATAATTGTGTTATTTTAAAAACAAGCTTATCTAATACTTTGAAATTCGATGGATAAGATCTGGGAAAACGCCATCGAGGTACAACGCTTAGGATAAAACTGTTCATGATTTTACAGCTGTCGGTGAAGAACAAATTACATGATTTAAGGAAAAGATAATCTATACGCGTGATTCCAGATGAGGGTAAAGACGAGAGAGATGGTGACTGCTGTCGGGAAAGAATCCAAAACGGATTGTCTTGCCGTCTACTATGCGTGAAAAGAAAAGAGAAGAGAATGGTACAGAGATAAGAATTAGCGGGCTGTTACAACTGTTAGGTGCATGAGGGGTAATTCCCTTCATATAAAAGCACCATATCATTTAACATCACTCTCATGCATTAAGATCTCCGGAAACCTAAAAGCTCACACACACACACACACTCTCTCTCTCTCTCTCTCAACAAGCTAAGCTTTTACTCTCACACATTCGGATGTCGAAGACCTCATCAAGCCAAAGGAAGCTAGGTTAGCAATGATCAACTCCGTGAAAGCTCACTGCTACGGTAGGTTCTCCTTCATGACAACACTAACAATAACGGTTATTGATACCATGTTATTATTTATTATAATATCACCTTGATCTTAATATCTTTTCTGCGTGAATATTACCACTATGATTTACTGGTTGTTTATTAGAAAGGTTGACGTTATTCTTTTAAAATGCTTACTTTCTAGTTAAAAGATGAGTTATGGGTGTGTGATTGAATCACAGCCATAAGTTGAGATGAGACATTATCATGAGGGAGCTTCTTTGGTTACTTGGGAGTGTCTAAGAATTGAGTGACATCCCCTGAATTGTCGCCAAGCAACAATGATGATGTGAACCTCAATCGACTCGCTTTGAGACTCAACAACAATATTGGAAAAAAAAAACCCAGGAAAACCAAACACAAGTCAATGGATGGAGAATCTAGACCAGTTGAGAACTCGTTTCAAGAACCTAGATTATATGAAAATCTAGACCCGTTGAAATCCCGTCTCAAAAATCCAAATTACAAGGAGGAACGCCACAAAGGTTGTGATTTACATTTGATAAGTTCAAACGTTCAATCAAGAACAAGAGGAGATAAACTCAACTTACAATGAATAAAATTCATCAATTTCAATAATGTCTTTTTCTCAAATTAGGCGACAAGTGATTTAAATAAACAATTCCCACAACCCTAAAGGAATAGTGCCACGGTACTGTAGCGTAAACAGTGCCACGCTACAGTAACTTCTAAAACCCTAGTTTGTAAAATAATAACTTTCCAAATAAGCCCTTGGCCAAAATACAAGGTCTTCCCGAAAATTCTATTTGAATAGAAATAAGACGTGTGGGCTGGACATCCCCAAAGCCCAATTATTCTAGATTAATTCCTATGACTAATAAAATAAGCCATTTTAATGAAATAAATAAGTCCATGGCTTTCAATAATAGTAGGCCCAAGTCGTGTCTTCCATAGCTTAGATCAAGTGGATCAAAACTGGTTCTCATTCTTTCAAGCCCATCATGAATGTTTGGGCTCTTGCTAGCTTCATCCCAATTGGATTGCACCAATTCTTGCATTGCTCCCTTGATCTTCGTGGCTCTTAATCTTGTAATTGATCCTTAAGACTTGGTCCGCCTTAGGGTCCATCAAATGAGCTTAGGTGAGATGGTAATGCTTTCGGGTCAATATTATAGCCTCCCTGCTGATAGAGGCTAAAGGACGTCATGGTAAAGGATAGGGGGCAAAGCCAAGCATCATTCGTTAAGAAATCATACTCACACTGTGTATAGAAGGGAGCCAGGTTGTGTGTACAACCATTCTAAGTCCACCTTTAATAAAAGGAAAAGAATTGAAAGTTGGTTTTCACACCATTGAATGGACTTGGGGTCCTCTAATTAAATTCTATGTGATGGTGGGGGCATATGATCAAACATATGAGGCTTTTCATTGCCATCAGATTAAATTCTCATATATGAAATATGTGTACTTTTGCTTTGAGGCTTGATGGGCCCCAAGGCGGACCAAGTCTTGGATCAATTACAAAATTAAGAGTCACGAAGATCAAGGGAGCAATGCAAGAATTGGTGCAATCCAATTGGGATGAAGCTAACAAGAGCCCAACACTCATGATGGACTTGAAAGAAGGAGAATCAATTTTGATCCACTTGATCTAAGCTATGGAAGACATGACTTGGGCCTATTATTATTGAAGGCCATGGACTTATCTATTTCATTAAAATGACTTATTTTATTAGTCATAGGAATTAATCAAGAATAATTGGGTTTTGGGGATGTCAAGCCTACACGTCTTATTTATATTGAACTAGGGTTTTTGGGAAGGCCTTGAATTTTGGCCAAGGGCTTATATGGAGAGTTATTATTTTACAAACTAGGGTTTTAAAAGTTACTGTAGCGCGGCACTATTCATGCTACAGTACCCGCGGCACTATTCCTTTAGGGTTTTGAGAATTGTTTATTTAAACCACTTGTAGCCTCATTTGAGAACAAAAAAGGACATTTATTCTAAATTTTAATTGTGAGTGAGTTTTCTCCTCTTGTTCTTGATTGAACTCTTGAACTTATCAAAGGTATTATCACAACATTTGTGGCATTCCTCCTTGTAATTTGGGTTCTTGAGATAGGATTTCAACGGGTCTAGATTTTAATATAATCTAGGTTCTTGAAACGAGTTCTCAACGGGTCTAAATTCTCCATCCATAGACTTGAGTTTGGCTTTTCTGGGTTGTTTTTCCAATATTGTTGTTGGGTCTCAAAGCGAGTCGATTGGGGTTCACATCACATTCTGGTTGTCTTATTAGATATCTTACCATCACCCGCTCTGATTCAACATCTTTTGATTCAGCATCTAATTTAGCATCTGTATCCCTTGAGTTCACATCTGAAACTCGAAGCAATATGGATGATAATGAACTCTTACGGAATACCTACACCCTATTCGAACCAATGTACTTTTTTGCATCGATTGGGGTTCACATCACATTCTGGTCGTCTTATTAGATATCTTACCATCACCCGCTCTGATTCAACATCTTTTGATTCAGCATCTAATTTAGCATCTGTATCCCCTGAGTTCACATCTGAAACTCGAAGCAATATGGATGATAATGAACTCTTACGGAATACCTGCACCCTATTCGAACCAGTGTACTTTTTTGCATCATTCAACCTCTAAATGCCAACAATTTCAATTTCAAACCCGGCTTGATACCTCTACTTCCACATTTTCATGGTATGGAGTCTGAAAATCCTTATTTACATAACAAGGAATTTGAGGAAGTCTGTTCTAGATTTTTGGATCGTACATGCACAGAAGAAGTCATTAGGCTTAATTCGTTTCCATTTTCTGTAAAAGATAAAGCTAAAATCATGGTTGAACTCACTTAGATCTCGGTCCATAGGCACTTGGCGGGAGATGCAAACAGAATTTTGAAAAAAGTTTTTTCCAATACATAGGACAAATGCTTTTAAAAGACAAATCATGAGTTTTTCTCAAAAAGACTCTAAAACCTTTTATCAATGCTGGGAAAGGTTCAAAGATCTATTAAATTAGTGCCCACTCCATGGTTATGAGCATTGGCGTGTGATTAGTTTTTTCTACGAGAGTTTGACACCCAAAATGCTCCAATTTGTCGAAACCATGTGTAAAGGAGAGTTTTTTTTTAGTAAAGAACCTAAAGAGGCATTCGAATATTTTGATTATTTGGCTGAGAATGCCCAATCTTGGGATATTACTAATGCTTATGACAGATCTAATGATGTTGAGTCTAGTGGTGGCAAGTTTAATTTGAAACAGAATGATGATATGCATCCTAGAGAAGCATTGTTGTCCAGAAAAATTGATGCCATTGAATTGAAAAAGTTAATGAGATACAAGTTATTCCTAGAGTGCCTGAGAAATGTGGAATTTGTAAAAAGTTAGGACATTCCACTAATGAATGTCTCACTATCTCTACTTTTAAGAGGTGCTGCTAGATCAAACAAATGATGTGTGAATTTGATTTCTAAACCATTTGCTGGACCTTATTCTAACACTTATAACCCAGGTTGGAGGAACCAACCAAACTTCAATTGGAAGAGTGAACAAAATGCACCTCAAGGAGCATCTCAATATACAAGCCAACTTGCTCCAGTTCAAAAAATGGGATTTGAAGAAACTATCTAGTAGATGACTAATACAGTGCAGCAGTTCATGCAAGGACAAGCAACAATTAATAATCAAAATTCTCAAGCTATAAATGACATAAGGAGCACACTCACAAGGCTGACTACCACATCGAGCATTCAAGAAAAAGGAAAATTTCATGCACAGCCACACCCGAATCCTCATGTTCAACCTCAACAAGTTCAAGATGCAACTAAGTGTTCCAACATTAAACAAGTGAAGGCCATCCCAACTTTATGGAGTGGACGAGTGGTTGACATTCCTGCTCAAGGGGTACACAATGTAGATAAGGCTGGTAAGGTTTTTAACTCAACTCAAATTGCTGGTGGAGGAAATGAGACTGATGAAGAGGTAAATCCTTGCCTTTTTCCAGCTTCTTTTCCTAAAAGACTTGTTCCTTTTCATAAAGATAAAAACCATTCTCACATTTTGAAAATCTTTAAAGTAAGTTAGGATCAAAATTCCCTTGTTAAATGCTATCCAACAAATTCTTCCATAGGCTAAGTTTTAAAATGGCTTGTGTATTGTAAAGAGGAAATTAAATGTCCAAAGAGAAGCCTTTTTAACGTAGCAAGTCAGCACTATTATACAAAGCAATACTCCACCAAATATAAAGATTTGGGATCTCCCACAATTGCCTGTGTAATAGGTAGCTCAAAAATTGGTCAAGCACTATAGGACCTTGGTTTAAGTGTAAATCTGTTGCCTTATATCATATATGAGCAGCTAGGTTTAGCGAAATTGAAACCTATTTCAATCATCTTACAATTGGTTGATAGGTCTATTAAGGATGTATTGGTTCAAGTGGATAAATTTTTTTATCCAGTAGATTTTGTGGTGCTTGATGTTCACTTGACAAGTTCATCCTCATTCCAACCTCCAATAATCCTTGGAAGACCATTTCTTAGAACATCCAATGCTTTGATTAACTGTAGAAATGATGTTTTGAAATTGAGTTTTGGAAACATGACACTTGAACTAAATATTTTTAACACATGCAGGCAACCGCATAATTTGGAGGAGGTTCAAGAAGTTAATTTGTTGGAAGAAATTTTTTATGAAGAAACTTATCTAGAAAACAATTTGCTAATGTGAAAATGAGTTAGAGGCTGTTAGTGAATTTTCTTTTAACAATTCTGACCAGCTTTGCATTTCTTTCATAGGGGATAAAAAGGAGACATTCTGGAGGCAAAAAGTTGAGCAACTTCCACCATCAACAGTAGCTTTAAAGCCTTCTTCAGAAGAAACCCCAAAGTTGGATCTAAGACCACTACTAGCAAATCTTAAATATGCCTTTTTAGGACCCGACAACACTTTTCCAGCAGTGGTTTCTTCCCTACTCAGTGAGGGACAAGAAGAGAGGCTACTTGAAGAAGTATTGAGGCATCATAAGGGAGCTAGGTTGGACTATAGCAGATATCAAAGGTATAAGCCCCCTTTTCTATACTCACAGGATTTATCTAGAAGAAAATGCAAAAACATCTTGGTAAATGCAAAGACGATTGAACCCAACTGATTGAGCTAAAATATTGCATATTTTTATACATTTAGAACCAATATATTTTAATTCTTTGATTACATTATTATTGGTTTTAGATGGAAAATTGATTAAGATGGATAAATCTGAGTTGTGATTTAAATTGATAAGTAGCATGGTTTTTGCTTAATATTATAACTTGTGATTTAATTGGATAATGTTCTTTAACATGCATAACATATTTTTGATATTCTATTCTTTATTTTTATTTTATTTTATTTCTAATTTTTATTTTTATTTTTTTAATATAGGCTAAAAAATGCAAGGGACTTAAAAGGGGAATTCACTCTTTACTTTTGGCATTGGGAGTTGAAGAGGGAGGGATGGACTTTTGACCAAGGGCATTATAAGACTTGAAGACTACTACTTTATTAGAATAGGACTTAAACCTACGGGAAGGATTTTACTTTTTCTCTTGGAGGCATTAATTCATTTTGTCATGGAGCATAATTCACGCCGCACATAACACATTTGAGGGGGACTTTGACTTGGCAACACATTTGATTTTCCTATTGGACAAATTCACACTAGAAGGTAATTGGATTGGGGGCTTCGAGTCTTTGACCTGGGGGACAGCACATATATATTCCTGGAGATTCATTCAGCGCCGAAGAGACATTTTTTTTTCCCTTGGGCACTTTAACGCCGAAAACTTTTATTTCTTTAGAGAGCATTAGAGCGCCACACATCTTCTTCAAGATATTTTTTTTCTCTAGAATTAAATCAGCGCCGCTCACTATTTTCATGCTGTAGCAGTGCCATTGGAGAACTCATTGAGAGGTCCAATTGCTGCTATAGTCCAACCTTCTCCACAGCTTCAATTTTCATCTCCATTCATTTAGCTTGATCTTTTCATTCCCTACTTTTTATTTAATTTCAATTTGAAGTTTATGGTGTATTATTGATATATTTGGATTAAAAGTTTGGGCATTTTATTTGCTATTTATTTTATTTTATATTAGTTATTTTTCTTGTTTCTTTAAACTTCCATTAAATATGCATTCCTATTACGTTTTAGATTAAATTCAATTTTCTTATTTAATTTTCAGATTAATTAAAATTGTTTAGCGTAGTTGAATTCTTAATTGTTAATTTCAATTTGTTAGTCTTTTATGTTTTATTTCGACACTAAAAAAAAATCCAAAGTATGAATCTAGTCTATGACTAGTGCTCTTTTTATTTTCGTTGCATCATTTCATTCAATATACATACCACCACTTTTGTTTGTAAAACTTTTCACTATTTTATACGAGTTTGAATTTAAGCAATGATGGGCCCCAAGGCGGACCAAGTCTTAAGGATCAATTACAAGATTAAGAGCCACGAAGATCAAGGGAGCAATGCAAGAATTGGTGCAATTCAATTGGGATGAAGCTAACAAGAGCCCAACACTCATGATAGGCTTGAAAGAAGGAGAACCAGTTTTGATCCACTTAATCTAAGTTATGGAAGACACACGACTTCGGCCTATTATTATTGAAGGTCATGGACTTATTTATGTCATTAAAATGGCTTATTTTATTAGTCATAGGAATTAATCTAGAATAATTAGGTTTTGGGGATGTCCAACCCACACGTCTTATTTCTATTGAACTAGGGTTTTTGGGAAGGCCTTGTATTTTGGCCAAGGGCTTATTTGAAAAGTTATTATTTTACAAACTAGGTTTTTAGAAGTTACTGTAGTGGGGCACTGTTCACGCTACAGTACCGCGGCACTATTCCTTTAGGGTTTTAGGAATTGTTTATTTAAACCACTTGTAGCCTCATTTAAGCAAAAAAAGACATTATTGAAATTGATGAATTTTATTCATTATGAGTTGAGTTTATCTCTTCTTGTTTTTGATTGAACGTTTGAACTTATCAAAGGTAAATCACAACCTCTATGGCGTTCCTCCTTTGTAATCTTGGTTATTGAGACTGGTTCTTCAACGGATCTAGATTTTCATTTAATCTAAGTTCTTGAAACGATTTCTCATCGGGTCTAGATTCTCCATCTATTGACTTAAGTTTCACTTTCTTGGGTTGGTTTTCCAATATTGTTGTTGGGTCTCAAAGCGAGTTGATTGGGGTTCACATCAAGCAACTTTCTATAAAGAGACAATCTAGGAATTTTATTCCTAATTATTACACGACATCCGCCTGTACTTGGGATAGCCTTTGTGCTACTCTTTTTTTTAGTGAGTCACCAACCATGAAAGAGGTTATCAAAAATGAAGTTTGAAAACTGCTCGATTTTGGCATCATTAACCCTATCTCAGATAGCAAACAGGTGAGTCCAACTCAAGTAGTTCCAAAAAAATTTGGTTCGACAGATATGAAAAATGATTGTGATGAATTGAGTCCTATGAGAATGATCATTGGTTAACGTATGTGTATCGATTATAGGAAGTGAAATGTAGCCACTAGGAAAGACCATTTCCCCTTGCCTTTTCTTAATCAAATTTTGGAAAGAGTTGCTGGACCTACTTTCTATTGCTTTCTAGATGGTTTATCAGGCTACTACCAATTGAAATAGCCTTAAAGGACCAAGAAATACCACTTTTACTTGTCCTTTTGGCGCTTTTGCTTTTAGACAAATACCATTTGGTTTGTGTAATGCGCTAGCCACTTTCCAACTATGCATGTTAAGTATTTTCAATGATATTTTTGGAAACATTTTGGAAGTGTTTATGGATGATATTTTTGTTTTAGGCAGTACCTTGATGATTGTTTAGCTAACTTATAAGCTGTTTTGGCTAGGTGTGAAGAAAAAAATTTGCTCCTCAACTAGGAGAAATGTCACTTCATGGTTCAAAAAGGGATAGTCCTTGGACATATCATTTCAGCTAGGTGAATTGAGATTGATAGGGCCAAGACTGACCAAATTTCTAAACTCCTTGCACCTAAAATAGTAAAGAATGTTATGTCATTCTTAGGTCATGCCAGTTTTTATAGGACATTTATCAAAGGTTTTAGTTCCATTTCTAAACCTTTGTGTCTTTTACTCATGCATGATAGATTGCTGAACATCAAAATGCTTTTGAACAACTTAAAAATCTGCTCACCACAACCCCTATCATGCAAACCCCTAATTGGTCCCTCCCTTTGAAATTATGTGTGACGCCAATAATTTTCCATAAGAGTTGTACTTGGACAGTGACGGAATAATCATCCTTTTGTCATATATTATGCTAGTAAGACTTTAAATGGAGCCCAAAAGAACTATTCCACAACTGAAAAAGAGTTACTTGTTGTTGTCTTTGCCTTGGACAAATTTTGGACTTACATACTTGGCTCTCTCGTGGTAATTTTCATTGACCATTCAGCTTTGAAATATCTTTTGACAAAGAAAGATGTTAAACCATGCCTCATCCAATGTATCCTTCTCCTTCAAGAGTTCGACATTACCATTAAGGACAAAAAGGGTGTAGAGAATGTGGTTGCTAATCATCTCTTCTGACTCCACTTCACATAGATTGAACCCTGTTCCTCTATATCTGACTTTTTTCCTAATGAGTAGCTCTTGTCTATTAATGTTTTACCATGGTATGCAGACATTGTAAACTTTTTGGTGACAGATTAGACTCCACCACATTGGACTACTCAAGAATTAAAACGATTCAAAACTGAGGTTAAGTATTTCTTCTACTATGACCCTTATTTGTTTAAATACTGCTCAGATCAAATCATTTGAAAATGTGTCCCAAATGATGAAGTATCTGTTGTGCTAAATGCTTGTCATATCGAGGCATGAGGTGGCCTTTTTTTACTCATAAGATGATAGTTAAAATTTTGCAATGTGCTTCGTATTGGCCTACCATGTTTAAGGATGCATACAATTTTTGTAAATCTTGTGAATCTTGTCATAAATTGGGTGGAATAACTAAAAGAAACATGATCCCTCTACAACCTGTTTTGGTGCTAGAAGTTCTTGATTGTTGGGGCATTGACTTTGTGGGACCTTTCCCTCCTTTTGGTCATTTACATATTTTAGGTGCTGTTGGATTATGTGTCAAAATAGATTGAAGCTATTCCTTGTAAAACAAATGATCATTATATTATGCTTAAGTTTTTAAAAGAAAACATTTTCTCTCGTTTTGGCATGCTTAAGGTCATCATAAGTGACAATGGCACCTATTTTTGTAACAAACCCTTTGCTGCCCTCCTATACAAATATGGAATTCACCATAATGTTTCTACCCCATATCACCCTCAAACAAATGGTCAAACTGAACTTGTGTGAGAACCCAGACTTTGCCAAGTCCTCATTCCTATTTTATTCAAAGGATTTATTTTAGTCATTGAAAAGTGATTTAAGTAGTAGGGGAGAGCCTTAAGGTATATTGTATACTTTTTATCCTAAAAAGTTCTAAAGTTAGAAAGCCATAAGAGTTAGGAGTAGAGGAAGCCCAATAAGGCCCATGTGGATTTCGGCCAACAAGGTTAACTATAGGGCTTGGAAGCCCAATGTGATTTTTGAAGAGAGGTGTAGGCGCCACATGGCATAAGAAGAGCCATTTAGCCTTTTCTAGAAAGGAATCTAGGGAATTGATAAGTGTGACACTTGTCCAACATGAAGGAGGTTCTAGAAAGGGTAAGTGGAAGATGAGGTCATCAGGCTTAGCGCTTATATGCCATGTGGTTGACACTTGTCAACCATGTGGAGAGAAAGAGAAGGAGACCTTTGGAGTTCCAAGAAAATCTTACTTGGGAAGACAAAAAAGCATGTTCTAGAATTTTTTTGGAAAAGCAAGAGAGAGAGGGGGCAACGGCTAGGATATGGGGAAGGCCAAGAGATCACTTGGGAGGGCCAAAGATCACCTAAGGAAAAGCTAGGGTTTCGGCCAACACAAGGAACACACACACCCATTTCCATATGGCAACCATGCACATGAGGAGGAATCCCAAGGAAGATTGGAATTTGTGTTTTACCTTTGAGCCACCAAGTACATTGAACCTTGATGAGTGTGCGAAAGTGCACTCTAAATACCCTATTATTAGATTAAAATACTAAAATGTGAATAGAAATCATAGGAATTAATGTGTATTCTTGAATTGAGTTTCTATTTACATTTGGATACTCCTAAGCATTTTTTTATGTTTAATTTCAGAGTTTATAAAAGAGCAAGTCAAGCCCAGTCATATTCAAAGGAGGACTTTCATGGGGTTTGAGAGCAATTTGGAAGAAAAGAAAAAGAAATCACAAAAGGAAATCACAAGAAGTCCAAATCCGAAATTCGCTAGGAGACAGTCTGGATATACTTTAGTATTTTGACCGTAACTTTTTACTCACATATTAGATTGATGTGATTCTTGATGATTTAGAAATCTATCTTAAAAGGCTATAAATTTGTCTCTAATAAGGATTTCCAAATTCGAACTCATGGAGGATGTACATGGCTGCCAAGATAAGTCCTAAAATTTAGGCGATTTTTTTATGCGGAAATTAAGATGACATTAGGGTTTCTTTCCTACCCTATATAAGCATATCATTAGCACGAAATAAAAAGGAGGAGGAGGCACAAGAGTCAGATCTGAAGAGAGGAGAAAATCACTTCCATGGCCACCGTTCGCTTCAATTTTCTCTGGAGATTTTTGTTGTCCAGTATATTTATGGGTAACTAAATTCTCAAGTAGAGTTAGGGATGAACTTGCACATTAGATGGTATTTTTAATTTATGTATTTGATCTTCAATTACTCAAAATCTTTTGTTTTATCATTCTCAATTCATGTTAAAAATATTCTTAGGAAGAGGTATGAGCCTAATGACCGAGTATACTTATATGATTCTATACTCCATAAGCACCCAGGAAAACTTTGGTCTAGGTGGACTGGCCCTTTTGTAGTAAAGAATGTTTTTGTGAATGGGGTAGTAGAAATAGAAGATCTTAAGGATGGTCGGATCTTTAAAGTAAATGGTCAACGCCTTAAAGTATTAATTGATAGGCAAGTTCCGGAAGTGGAAGATGTAACAGCCCGCTAAAAAACTAGCCTTATCTCCTCACCCTTCTCTTTCCTTTTATTTCGCACATATTAGACAGCACAGCAATCAGTTTTGGATTCTTTCCCGACAGCAATCACCATCTCTCTTGTCTCTACCCTCACCCGAAATCACGTGCATAATTTATCATTTCTCGTAAATCACGTTATTTTGTTCTTCACCCGACAACTGAAAGATCATGAACAGAATTATCCTAAGTATTGTACCTCGATGGCGTGTTCCGAAAGTTATCCACCGGGTTTCAAAGTAAGATAGATATTTTAAAGATTATGGATGTGTTAAATATCATGGAAATATCTATAGGAGATATTTACAGTATTATCAGATAAGCTTGTTTTTAAAGTAGCACAATTATAATATTTTAATGGGCTCTGAAAATATTATAATTGTGGATAATTACTTAGATTAAAATTTTAGTTGTTTTAAGATATTAAGAGGTTTAACTTTATGTTGAAAACTCTTATTTAAATTAAATGGTTTTATCCTCTCTGAGTGATTTAACGATACTTTATCATTTTATATAATAATGAAGAAATATTATTTTATAAACTTTAGTTTATAAAATAATATTCTATCTTATTTCCTCTCAGTGTTCTACTTGAGTGTTTTAGTAATTTAAATGATTTTATGCACTTTGATTAATTAATGATACTTTATCATTTTATATAATGATGAAGAAATATTATTTTATAAACTTTAGTTTATAAAATAATATTCTACCTTAATTCCTCTTAGTGTTTTATTAAAGTGTTTTATTTAAAATAAAACACTTACGCGTTTTAAAATCAGTGTTTTAAGTCATCGTTGGATTGTTTGAGGATCCCGAAGCGTAGGATTGAAGTTAATTACCCAGGCCCCTACCCTTTTCTCTTCACTTTTTCTTTTTTCCTTTTTCTTCTCTCTCTTTCCTCTCCTTCTCTTCATGGCCGACGTACGCTTGCTCCTCCACCATACCCGTTCGGTCTAAGCTCCAGCCGACGCCACCTTCGGCCGCCGTGCCTCACCTCCCATACCGGACTTGATCCCCTCCCTCCGGCGAGCAATACCACACCGGTGGTGACTTAAACCGGCCACTCCTTCTCTCTCTTTCTTCCTCCAAGTAAATGGGTCTTATGGCCATTTCCTCCTCTTTGGACCACCATACACGGTGGAAACAACCATCAAGCACCACCAATGGAACCACCATGTCATGGGCTTCCTCCCCGTGTCTTTCTTTCCCTCCAACTCTCACTCTTTCTCAAATAGGTCTCCACACACACACGTTCAGTTGCACCGCCGTGCACCACCGTACACGGCCACCCGTGGTGTTTCACCACCACCATCTTGTTTCGCTCATCACCATGAACTTCTCCAAGAAATTCCATGGCCAACGGAGCTATGTAGAGCTCTCACTCTCCCTCACTCTCCAAGGCCGAAAATGGGTTCAAATGGCCGATCCGCCGCCGTTAGCAACCGTACGACCACCACCTTGCCACCACGTGTTCCTCTACCTTTCCCTAGCTTGCCATGAAGTTCTATGGCATTTCGCTACCTCAAGCAACTCCCACCATGTTCGGATTCACTGTTCACGGTATGATGCCGCCGTGCTCCGCCACCTTTGACCACCACGAGGCCACCATGAGCC
Organism: Carya cathayensis; assembly: GCA_011037825.1. Taxonomy (NCBI): domain Eukaryota; kingdom Viridiplantae; phylum Streptophyta; class Magnoliopsida; order Fagales; family Juglandaceae; genus Carya; species Carya cathayensis. The sequence continues at coordinate 1,453,373 of QGSO01000213.1, read as the reverse complement.
TTCTGAGGCCACCATGAGCCTTCCAAGGCCACGCCTAGCTATTCTCAAGCCCAAACTACCACTTTATGTGGTGGACAGCCACCGTACGCGGTGTTACCGCCACGTACGCTCCTCCGACGCATGTTCGTGACGAGCAGCGAGCGACGCACGGGTTATCCCGTCGATGGTATAACCCTCTATCTCTAGTTATTTATGTTTAAAGTAGTTAGTTGGTTGGTTTGTGGACTGTGTAGTTGTATTTGTGGAGTTCGCTACGTAGTTGTGAAGCGAAGTGTGGTTGTGAAGTGTTGGGCTTGATTTTGTAGTTTTGTGGACTGTGCTGTGAAGTATGGGCGTGAGATGGATGCCGTAGTTGTGATATGGCGTGTAGATGGAAAAGAGTTCACGTGAGTGTACTCTGTACTAGGTCGTGATACACCGGATGGCGTGTCACGAAGGGTTGGATGGCGTAGCAGAGAAGTGTGGAGCGTATGGTGTAGTGTTGGGAAACTGTATGACAGTGTCCCGAAGCAGTGGTGATATGGCTTATAGTCCGGGGTGACGGGTGTCACCTTGTGGTTGACTATGGCTAAGAGTATATGGATTGAGAAAGGAGTTGTTTGTTTGGTTGTTATTGATAATTTTAATGAACTTGATTTAGTGCAAAGGCTTTCTGAAGTCAAATTATCTCTTCCGAGTATAGTGAAACCTCAAGTTGCCCGTGGTGTTGCAAGTGCTCACAATATGGCAATTGAGTTCAGAATTGAAAATCTTAAGGACTTGAGTGTTCCTCTTCCAGCTGTTGTGCAGTTCCTCGTGTTTCGCGCTTTATTCTCATAGAACGCGACGATCGAATAAGTTAGCTTCTAACTTACTATCAGTTTATTGTTATGTATGATGGGTAAGGGAACTACAATTTATGTATGTATGTTATCATCATATATGCCATGTCATGCCATGTATTACATGTTTATCTGTTACGCATGATTTATTCGTTCATGAATATTTATCTGTTACACAATCTTTTCTTCATGCAATGTTGTATGTTATAAGTATGCCATGTTAAGTATGCCATATGTTACATGTATGCCATGGAATGTTTATGTTTAAATCATATTGTGCCATTTACAAGTATACGCCATGTTAGAAAAGTACATGATATTAAATAATCTCTCATGCATTAAGAAAGATAAGACATGTTAAGGATGAAATGGACCTAAGCGCGTTCATCACAAGATATGTTAAGGATGACACGGACCTAAGCGTGTTCATCACAAGTTATGTTAAGGGTGACACGGATCTAAGCATGTTCACCACAAGTTATGTTATGCGGTGCCACGGACTCAAGCGTGGTTCACCTTATGTAAAGTTCATATAAGTTTCAGATCATGTTTAAGTTAAGTTATTCATGTCAATCACGACCCTAAATGCTAGGATGTGGTAATATCCTAGTGTAACTCCTTTGTTCACGCTGGAGTGTCTAAATAGGTGTGAAATTCCCTGGGTTGACGAAGTACAGTCAACAGGTTGCGAATGGGGCCTAAGTAATTGGTCACCGGAGCACGCCAGGCACTAACACCGATTGTGCTATATTTTATGTTACGTGTATTCATGGGGCCACAACAACTGTGGAGTATGAAGTATGGGACCACAACAACTGTGGAGCATACACTACGTGAGACACAGCAATTGTGACACGTAGAATATGTGTTATATTTTATGTTACGTGTATTCATGTGGCCACAACAACTGTGGAGCTTGAAGTATGGGGCCACAACAACTGTGGAGCATACACTACGTGAGACACAGCAATTGTGACACGTAGAATACGTGGGGCCACAACAACTGTGGAGTACGTTTTAACGCACTCACAGCTGGTATAGATACCTGTGTTGTGATGCGGTAATCGGCAGGGACACACGACTCTAGGGGACCCGTGTAGCACCGATATGGTCACGTTATTAATCAAGACAATTGAATATGATTCCAAGCTTATGTTAAGTCAAGTTTCAGATCAAGTGCATGATAAGTCAAGTTTCAGATCAAGTTCATGTTATGTTATGTTATACTCATGTACATGTTATGTTCATGTTCACGTTAAGTTTCAAGTTCATGTTCATATCACGTTATGTTCACGTTTATGATATGTTCAAGCTTACGTTCATGTTATGTTATGTTCACGTTCACATTATGTCTTAAGTTCACGTTTATGTCATATTAGGCTCAAGTTCATGTATTTCACGTTCAAGTTTATATTTATGTTATGCATGTTTACGTTCATGCTATATTTCAAGTCCATGTTATGTTTCAATTTTCACGTTCATGTTATGTTGCTAGTCCATGTTATGTTTTAAGCTCAAGTTCATGTCATGTTAAGTCAAGTTCAATTCACGTTTAAGTTCTGGCTATGTCATGCTATATGTTAAGTTATGTTATGCTTATGTACGACTTTACTTATGCATTTTTGCTTTTACTGCCATGCATGCATCTTAAACCTGTGTGGGAGTTTTATGTTAACTTGCTGAGATTTGTAATCAAATCTCACTGTGGTAGTCCCAACTACCATTCCCCCCGAATGGTAGATCTTGTTACAGGACCCGAAGGAGAATTGGAATCTGACCAACTGAATACGGTCGACTAGGCCACGGTGCAATGTTGATGATGGCATAGTATTTAACTTAGGTTACTGCTTGTACTTTTGGAGTTGTATCTCAAGTATTCTTTTGATCACAACCATTTTGGACTAGTGTAGTGATCACGGCTTTTTAGTATGTTTTTATGTATGAAATATGTTTCAAGTATTTGGGATATTTTTAGTTTGGTGCATAGCATTGCTAAAGAAAAAAAAAATTTATCCGCTGCGAATATTGCATAATGCTAGATGCATGTTAGGAACATTGCATCTTATATGTCATGAACGGGGGCAGGTAACCTTGTGTTGCATGTCCCGACGCTTCAGATGTCCGTTCAATCCCAAGCGGAATTTGGGGGTGTCTCAGAAGACATTCCACTTGCGGATCCAGTCTATCAACCTTGACCACACCATCCAGGTATGTTTTTCTTTATTTATTTTGTTTTGTTTTATTTTATTTTTATTTTCTCTTATTTTCTTTCTTTTCCTTTTTGTTTACTGTTGTTTTCTTTGTTTTTCTTTATAGGTTGGTTTTATTCTATCAAGGTTATCATCATTGGTGCGTAGCGAGCTACCCACATCACTCATCAGGTGTATTCTACCATTTTCAGTTACTCCCCATTCAATTTTGATTCTTAAATATTGAGGTCAATGTTTCATTTAAATTGGGGGGTGGTGGTGCAAATTCAGTATTTAAAATGCTTGTTGGATTTCTGTGGCATATTTTCATGTGTCAATTTTTTTTAATTTGCATCACACGTGCATCATTTTCACCTGTGTACTCATTCTCATTCATAACCATATTCGTGAATTCACCAAATCCACCATAATCATTTTTGCTGAAGCATTCACAGAACCCTTAATGCACTTATCCAAGCTTTATGGTAAGACGGTGGTTTGATACATGTAGCTAGAGAACTCTTTTGCTTAAGTATTCATGTGAGTTTGGAGAGAATTGAGAGCATACAAATGCAGTAAATTGTGATAAGCATTTATTGATCTGTTGAATTGGGCACTTCTTTTGAGAACATCATTACATGGTTTGTGGTATGATGGTGGATATACTTGGGATATGACGAAGGTCAACTTAGGATTAACATTTGAGCCTTTCAAGCTATCCCTTTCTATCATAGACCCCTAATAGCCAACTTTGAGCCAATAAACACATGTAGCTTTTTCTTTTTATATGCCCATATCATCCATGCCTCTCCACATTGGAGTATAACCTATACACTGATTTTCTTACCCTTTTTACTTCCAAGTGTATACTAGGTGTGGAATTTATATTTTCTTTCTTTTGTTTTGTCATTGTGAATTAAAGAAGAAAAAAATAAAAAATAAAAGAGAAAAAAAAAAAAGAAGTTTGGTAGAAATGGAAAGAATACCAAAGTGGCATGTGTTTGGCCATCAAATTGTTGAAAAAAAAAAAGAAGAGAGAAGAGGAAGAAGAAGGAAAAGCATTATTATTTGATGATCTGAAAAGTTGGAGAGTACATCAAGTGAGAAGTGTGGTCTATTGAGTATTTAATAAAATTTCCCTTGTATTTACTTGGAAGTTTTTGAATCCTTTTTCATCCATCTTTTTTTTTTTTTCATATAGCCCCGAACCCAAGCCACGTTACAACCCTTTGTGTTGACCGTTCTGATCCTAAGTAAGCTTTTGGAAAGAGTGGTGGAAGTCTCATTTGTAAGTGTTGCTATCATAAGATCAATGTTTGCTTGTTGCTTGTACATAATTGCCTCATTTTCCATGAGAGTGTGTGTACACCCATTGTCAACTCCATAGAGAGAGCCCTTACACGAAACACTATTATACCCGTGAGTTATGGAGTTAAACCTTTTGCTTGAGACGTTCTTGATGTTGCATGTGTCAAAGTTAGTGGTAAGATGGTTATGGCTTGGAGAACACACACACACTCAGTGGATTGCTATGCATTCTTGGGTGATAATGATACCTTTCCAGTGATTGTTGCTACATCACTCACACCCGAAGAAGAGGAAAAGTTGTTACGCGTGTTGAGCGAGCATAGAACAACCTTGGGATGGACTATTTCTGACATAAAAGGAATAACTCCATCCATTTGCATGCACAAGATTTTAATGGAGGAGCTTTACAAACCAACGATCGAGCACCAAAGAAGATTAAATCCAGCAATGAAGGAAGTCGTGAGAGCTGAAATTTTGAAACTCCTTAATGCTAGAATTATATATGCTATTTCAGATAGCTCATGGGTAAGTCCAGTGCAAGTTGTACCAAAGAAATGTGGAATGACGGTGGTGAAAAATGACAACAATGAGTTCATTCCTACAAAAACAGTCACGGGATGGCGTGTATACATGGATTACCGCAAGTTGAATAAAGCAACAAGGAATGATCATTTCCCACTTCCATTCATTGATCAGATGTTGGATCGATTGGCTAGGTATTCCTACTATTGTTTTTTGGATGGTTATTCGGGGTATAATCAGATTGCTATAGCTCTTGAGGATCAAGAGAAAACTACATTCACATGCCCCTATGGAACATTTGCTTTTAGGAGGATGCCCTTTGGATTGTGCAACGCCCCTGCGACATTTCAACGTTGCATGATGGCTATCTTTTCTGACATGGTGGAAGAGATAATGGAAGTTTTCAGGGATGACTTTTCAGTTTTTGGTACATCTTTTAATCATTGTTTGCATAACTTAGCTCTTGTTTTGTAGAGATGTGAAGAAAAAAATCTAATCCTGAATTGGGAGAAGTGTCATTTCATGGTTCAAGAAGGGATCGTGCTTGGCCATAGAGTGTCATCCAAACGAATTGAGGTGGATCGAGCCAAAATTGCAACCATAGAGAAACTACCACCTCCAAGGAACGTGAAGCGAATCAGAAGTTTTTTGGGATATGCAGGATTTTATAGAAGATTTATCAATGATTTTTCTAAACTCACTAAACTTTTATGTAATTTTCTTGAGAAAAATTCTGCATTTGACTTTGATGTTGTTTGTTTGCAGGCCTTTAATGTAATCAAGGAGAAATTAATTTCAGCACCAATTGTGATTGTGCCTGATTGGAGTCAACCTTTTGAAGTTATGTGCGATGCAAGTGACTTTGCAATTGGAGCAGTGTTGGGGCAAAGGCGAGACAAGGTGTTTAGAGCTATTTATTATGCAAGCTGGACATTTATTATGCAACTGAATTATACAACAACTGAGAAGGAGATGCTTGTGGTGGTGTTTGCTTGTGACAAATTTAGATCTTATCTCATTGGTACAAAGGTGATAGTGTTCACTGATCATGCAGCACTCCGTTATTTGTTTGGCAAGAAGGATGCTAAGCCGAGGCTAATTCGTTGGATACTCCTACTTCAAGAATTTGATTTGGAGATTCGAGATAAGAAAGGAAGTGAAAATCTAGTTGCTGACCATCTCTCTCGATTAGAGTAAGAGGAAGAAAGACCAGATTCAGTGGTCCAAGAGGCATTCCCTGATGAGCAGTTGTTTGCATGTGAGATCAAGTTTCCGTGGTATGCTGATATTGTTAACTACCTAGCTTGTAAAGTTTTACCACCTGATCTTACTTATCATCAACGTAAGAAGTTTTTGCATAATGTGAATTATTATCTTTGGGATGAGCCTTTGATATTCAAAAGATGCCCTGATCAAATCATTAGAAGATGTGTGCCAGAAGAAGAGATGCAAGACATCCTCCATCATTGCCATTCATCATCATATGGAGGATACTTTGGAGCCACCCATACAGCAGCTAAGGTACTTCAAAGTGGGTTCTTTTGGCCTTCTATTTTTCGTGATAGTTACACTTTGGTGAAAACTTGTGACCAGTGCCAACGTATGGGAAATATTTCAAGGCATCATGAGTTACCACTGAAAGGTATCTTAGAAGTTGAGTTGTTTGATGCTTGGGGAATAGATTTTATGGGCCCTTTTCCTCCTTCTTTTGGCTTTGCTTATATCTTGTTAGTAGTTGATTATGTGTCAAAATGGGTGGAATCAATTGCTACAACAACAAATGATGCAAAGGTAGTGCTAAATTTCTGCACAAGAATATATTCACAAGATTTGGCACTCCACGAGCTATTATTAGTGATGATAGGGACTCACTTTTGCAACAAGTTGTTTGACAATCTTCTTTCTAAATATGGTGTGAAGCACAAGATAGCACTTGCTTACTGTGACGCCCCCAAATTCCGCTTGGGATTGAACGGACATGCAACACAAGGTTACCTGCCCCCGTTCATGACATATAAGATGCAATGTTCCTAACATGCATCTAGCATTATGCAATATTCGCAGCGGATAATTTTTTTTCTTTAGCAATACTATGCACCAAACTAAAATATCCCAAATACTTGAAACATATTTCATACATAAAAACATACTAAAAAGCCGTGATCACTACACTAGTCCAAAATGGTTGTGATCAAAAGAATACTTGAGATACAACTCCAAAAGTACAAGCATTAACCTAAGTTAAATACTATACCATCATCAACATCGCACCGTAGCCTAGATGACCGTATTCAGATGGTCAGATTCCAATTCTTCTTTGGGTCCTGTAACAAGATCTACCATTCGGGGGGAATGGTAGTTGGGACTACCACAGTGAGATTTGATTACAAATCTCAGTAAGTTAACATAAAACTCACACACAGGTTAAAGATGCATGCATGGCAGTAAAAGCATAAATGCATAAGTAAAGTCGTACATAAGCATAGCATAACTTGACATATAACATGACATAACCAGAACTTAAACGTGAACTGAACTTGACTTAACATGACATGAACTTGAGTTTAAAACATAACATGGACTTGAAATGTAGCATGAACGTAAACATGCATAACATAAATATGAACTTGAAAATAACATAAACTTGAACATATCATGACATAAACGTGAACTTGAGACATACTGTAAACGTGAACTTAACATGATGTGAACATGAACTTGGAACATAACTTGATCATGAACATAACATGTACGTGTACATAACAAAACATGAACTTGATCTGAAACTTGACTTATCATGCACTTGATCTGAAACTTGACTTAATACGTACTCCACAGTTGTTGTGGCCCCACGTATTCTACGTGTCACAATTGCTGTGTCTCACGTAGTGTATGCTCCACAGTTGTTGTGGCCCCATACTTCATGCTCCACAGTTGTTGTGGCCCCATGTATACACGTAACATAAAATATAATACGTACTCCACAGTTGTTGTGGCCCCACGTATACACGTAACATAAAATATAATACGTACTCCACAGTTGTTGTGGCCCCACGTATACACGTAACATAAAATATAATACGTACTCCACAGTTGTTGTGGCCCCACGTATACACGTAACATAAAATATAATACGTACTCCACAGTTGTTGTGGCCCCACGTATACACGTAACATAAAATATAATACGTACTCCACAGTTGTTGTGGCCCCACGTATACACGTAACATAAAATATAATACGTACTCCACAGTTGTTGTGGCCCCACGTATACACGTAACATAAAATATAATACGTACTCCACAGTTGTTGTGGCCCCACGTATACACGTAACATAAAAAATAATACGTACTCCACAGTTGTTGTGGCCCCACGTATACACGTAACATAAAAATATAATACGTACTCCACAGTTGTTGTGGCCCCACGTATATACGTAACATTAAATATAATACGTACTCCACAGTTGTTGTGGCCCCACGTATTCACGTAACATAAAATATAATACGTACTCCACAGTTGTTGTGGCCCCACGTATTATACGTAACATAACATGTCTTATCTTTCTTAATGCATGAGATATTAATTAATATCATATACTTTTCTAACATGGCGTATACTTGTAAATGACACAATATGATTTAATCATAACATTTCATGGCATACTTAACATGGCATACTTATAACATACATCATTGTATGATAGAAAAGATTATGTAACAGATAATTATTCATGAGAGATTAAATCATACGTAGCAGATAAACATGTAATGACATAGCATGACATGGCATATACGATAACATACATACATAAATTGTAGTTCTCTTACCCATCACACATACACAATAAACTGATAGTAAGTTAGAGGCTAACTTACCTCGATTGTCACGTTCTACGAGAATAAAGTGCGATATACGAGAAACTGTAAAAGGTCATTCTAAAAGTTAGAAATTTAATTACTAACAATTAGAAACATGGAAACAAGTTATCTTAGAGTAAAATTATCATTTTACCCTCTACATGTGGGAAAACGACCATTTTACCCATAACTTAAGGATTTCATATCCTAACTCCAAAAATTTCCAAAATTTACATTCCTCATGTAAATTTTGTTCTAAACTCAAATATCAACTCAGAAAAAAATTTAAAACAAAACAACACTATGGAAAACACACTATGGCCGAAACATCCATAGGCCATTTCTCTTGATTTTTGTTACAATTCCTTCCAACTTCAAAACTCATGCTTAAACCAAAATTTTACAACAAACATCTTCCAATCCTAAGTTTAAAACCATACTTGAAACATCCATTTAGAAAAAGCTAATAATCAACACCAAACTTTTTTGTAAAAAGATCAAAACACTTGAATCACAAGCTTTGTCCTTAAATCAAAACATCTCCAAGAATTCCAAAAAATCTAATCTTACTTCTAACATATTCATAACATCATCCTCAGATAAACCATGCTTTAAATCATCAAACTAAAGTCACCAAAATCACAAAAATAACACTTGGAGTTTTTGATTTTACACTTAGTCCAAAAACAGAAACTTTTTCTTAACTAGCTTTGATAAATCTCTTGATCAATGGCTTAAGAAGGTGAGATCTTTGAAATAAAGTATCACATGGTTTAAAAACGTGTCCTAAAGAATATCCAACCATCAAAATTAAAATCACATGGCTAAAACCCAATAAAACATGGATCTAACCTAAAAACATCAAATCTTAGGCCTAACCGAAATTCTCTTGCATAGAAAAATCATATCTTTGAAACTAATACTAAATATCTCCAAAATAACATCCTAACATGAAAATAAGAGACTTAGGATCATCATATAAAAATATCAAAGCCTTTAGAGTAAGATCAAACCTCAAAATATTCAAACTTTATCCAAATAAAAACTGTTTTGTCACTTCCAGTTTTCATGTTTCTAGATCTAATAAAATCTATCATCAAAATCTTTATTCATGCAACAAAACCTCAATGAAAACTCTTAAACACATTCTAAGAACACTCCATAAAATTTTCGGACCAAGATATATCCATTAGCTTGGTCAAAAACTCCAAAACATAACACACTCTCCAGATTCACGCCCAGAATGACCTTTCCATGGTTAAAAATACTTTTGACCGACCAAATGACCATGGAATGATACGAAAAATACATCTACGGAAACTAGACTCAAAGAGGAACAACTTTTATGAAGGAGTCATCGTGTGAAAATACTTACAAAGGGTCGAAAAACTCCACGCAAAAAGACCCAGAAATCTGCCCGAGAGAGCTCTTTTGGGTTTCTCTCTAAGAACGGGGTGAAGAAATGATTAAAGTGAAGTAAGTGTGTCTTGCACGACTCAAGACTTCTGTAGGGAGAATATTTGGACCTTAATGATCATTGAGTGGAGGTGTAGACATGTGACATAATGTAGAGGATAGTGGGGGGCAAAAGACAACTTACAAAGGCTATGAGACATGGGACTTGATGGGGTGGGTTCCTCCATATTAATGAGTGCAACTTGATGCAATGAATGGTCTGCCAAGTGGGGGAGGAAATTTCTCCAAGAAGCTATGCCAAGGTGGCCAAAATTCGTGGGCTTTAGTGGGCCTTAGTGGGCCTCAACCAAGTGGGCTTCAATTTGGGGTTTAAAGGGGGTTTGGTTAGGGTTTGAGATGCTATCAAGCCCAAATCCAATTTTTCTTGGCCCAATCAAATTTCTAAGGTTTAAAATGTTGGATAAAGATGTCATAATAGGAATTTGAGAAATTAATAGCATGTGAAAGTGATTTAATCAAGTGATTAAACACAATACTAGAAATTGGATCAAAAAGGGTTTGAATGCCAACTTTAGGGTTTGGGGAAACCGTTTAGGGTTTCGGTTTCAACCAAGTTTTTGGGGTTTCAAAAGGATTCCAACCATTTAGGGTTTTACTAGGGTTGAAACCCTCTTCATCTAACTCAATTTGGTTGATCAGATGAAAAAAAACTGTTTTGCTTAGGTGGCATGATCTCACACATTGATTTCCTTCACAAATCCATCTAATGGTTTCTCTTTGTGCCAAGTATCTAATACTATTCATTATGTGTGGTTAAGATCTTGCCAAGTGTCCAAATAAAACTTCTCTAACCTAATTTGGACATTTCACACTGTGATTTTGAAACCACTGCACTTAGTACGCTTATCGAGGTTACTATTCACTCCGAAAAAGTGCATAATAAACTTAGTACTGAAAAATCCTAAATATTCAACTGAGTCTAGTGGCGTAAACTATAACGTAATCTGACACTTCTAACTACCTCAAACAAATAAAATCACATTTCTGGCACCATAGTGAGTGATAAAACTAATTATGTTGACATACTAGAACTTATGCGATTAGCCGATTCGTAAAAACTTATGGGGTTTTCACGAGATTTCTAATGTCTATAGAAATTCCACCATTGAATTTCTAGCGGGCTGTTACATCCTCCCCTCCTAAAAAAAAGATTTCGTCCTCGAAATCGACGCAAGTACAAACATAAAACACGCTTAAAACACTGTAGATAGTTTGAAAAAAAAAGAACCGTCCGTGACCCGACAAGTGCTGCAAAGTCTCGGGGCCTACTCTATGAATTTAATACGGCTAGTGATTTGAACAAACGCCTGATGTTGATGACAACCGTGATTGAAGGCTTTGAGTTTCTATAAAGAAACAGGATCATCTTCATCCATCGGAAAGAAAAAACATCGCTTCTTGACCTGTGTTTTGTTTTTCCATAACAAAATAATGGCTGGGCAAAACTCTTCCACTAATGTTCCAGACTTGAATCAGGAACCCTTGACGCATCAACCATCAATCTTCTCTCCTGAGGTCGTCAATACTACGATAGGAGCAGCGAACTGTTCTTCTAGTAGGACTGATTCTGAGATTATTACAGAATCATGGAAGCTCAGTAGTCAATATGCTGCCTCTGTTACGATCATGTCTCGGAGGTTACTGGCGAGGGTAAGTGAGATTGATCATCTTAACATCCAAATATCTGAGTTACAACAGAAGCTTGCTAATAAGGATAGAGAAAATAAAAGGCTACAGCAAGAAAACCAAGAGTTGAAGAAATTTGCAGATTGGTATGCTCATGATCTGCAACCACGAATAGAAGAGCTGGAACGAGAAAGGATTCAGATACAGGGTCAACATCGGCAGATAACAGCAGAGGTTCATCGTTTTCTAGAGAAATAGGGACAAACTACTGTTAATCTAGCTGGCTTAGTAAGAAACTTTTGACAAAGCGTGTCCAGCATATCTTGTATTTCTTTTGACTAAATAAGATTTGAAGAGAAACTAGTTTGTCTTCTTCTTTATGTTATCTCTATAAAGTCAGTCTTCAACTCAATCCAATATGCATCAAAACTTATTCTCATCTCTATAACTCCTCTGCATTCCTTCAACATTCTCGCCTTAAGTTTTCAGTTCTTTTCTCAATGGCTCAATCTTCTAACATTTCCCTAGATCCATCCATGAGGTATTCAGCACCTCAACCTCCTGTCCTTTCTGCAGCTGCCATAGGTGCCATGCTGCAGCAAGAAAATACTAGTATGGCTAATAAGTCAGACTCCGATGCTGTCTACGACTTGGTGAGTCTTGGGACTCGCTACTCATCTTCTATAATTGCTTTTTCCCAGCGGGTACAAGCCAAAAACCAAGAGGTTGAAAGGCTTAAAGAACAAATTGTTGTACTTCAACGAATTGTTCAAGAGTCTCACACCAGGGAAGGAATCCTTCGGCAGCAGAATAAACAGCTGAAAACTCTACTGGATTCTTCATTCCGCTTGCCAGCTCCCATGAATAGGGATGATATGATATTGTATGAAGAGAGTGAGCGTCTCCAACATGAGGCTAAGAACCTCAAGTTTATGTAGAAGCATTTTATTAAAAAAAATATCTCTTTATATTTATGAACTCTGGTTTTATCCTTTAAGAGATATTCGTAACATGCTTCATACCTATTTCTCTTCTAATCATATATAATCTATCTTCTGGTAAAGGTTTTGCGAAAATATCTGCTAACTGATCATGTGTGTTTGTGAACTCTATTACTATATCGCTTTTCTGCACATGATCTCGAAGAAATTCAAGCCTAATGAAGACTAAAATCTCAAGCCTAGTATTTGGTGCATTTCCTAAGGACATGTGGATTTACAACCCAGAGACGTATTGCTCTGATACCACCTGTGACGCCCCCAAATTCCGCTTGGGATTGAACGGACATTTGAAGCGTCGAGACATGCAACACAAGGTTACCTGCCCCCGTTCATGACATATAAGATGCAATGTTCCTAACATGCATCTAACATTATGCAATATTCGCAGCGGATAATCTTTTTCTTTAGCAATACTATGCACCAACTAAATATATCCCAAATACTTGAAACATAATTCATACATAAAGGCATACTAAAAAGCCGTGATCACCACACTAGTCTAAAATGGTTGTGATCAAAAGAATACTTGAGATACAACTCCAAAAGTACAAGTATTAACCTAAGTTAAATACTATACCATCATCAACATCGCACCGTGGCCTAGTCGACCGTATTCAGTTGGTCAGATTCCAATTCTCCTTTGGGTCCTGTAACAAGATCTACCATTCGGGGGGAATGGTAGTTGGGACTACCACAGTGAGATTTGATTACAAATCTCAGTAAGTTAACATAAAACTTATACACAGGTTAAAAATGCATGCATGGCAGTAAAAGCATAAATGCATAATTATAGTCATACATAAACATAGTATAACTTGACATATAGCATGACTTAACCAGAACTTAAGCGTGAACTGAACTTGACTTAACATGGCATGAACTTAAGCTTAAAACATAACATGAACAATCAACATAACATGAACGTGAAACATAACATGGACATGAACATAACATAACATGAACGTGAGCTTGAACGTATCATAAACGTGAACATAACATGATGTGAACATGAACTTGGAACATAACATGAACATGAACATAACATGTACGTGAGCATAACATAACATGAACTTGATCTGAAACTTGACTTAACATAAACTTGGAATCTTATTTAATTGTCTTGATTAATAACGTGCATTAATACGTACTCCACAGTTGTTGTGGCCCCACGTATTCAAGTAACATAAAACATAATACGTACTCCACAGTTGTTGTGGCCCCACGTATTCTACATGTCACAATTGCTGTGTCTCATGTAGTGTATGCTCCACAGTTGTTGTGGCCCCATACTTCATGCTCCACAGTTGTTGTGGCCCCATGAATTCACATAACATAAAATATAATACGTACTCCACAGTTGTTGTGGCCCCACGTATTCTACATGTCACAATTGCTGTGTCTCATGTAGTGTATGCTCCACAGTTGTTGTGGCCCCATACTTCATGTAACATAAAATATAATACGTACTCCACAGTTGTTGTGGCCCCACGCATTATAAGTAACATAAATATAATACGTACTCCACAGTTGTTGTGGCCCCACGCATTATAAGTAACATAACATAAATATAATACGTACTCCACAGTTGTTGTGGCCCCACGCATTATAAGTAACATAAATATAATACGTACTCCACAGTTGTTGTGGCCCCACGCATTATAAGTAACATAACATAAGATATAATACGTACTCCACAGTTGTTGTGGCCCCACGCATTATAAATAACATAACATAAATATAATACGTACTCCACAGTTGTTGTGGCCCCACGCATTATAAGTAACATAACATAAATATAATACGTACTCCACAGTTGTTGTGGCCCCACGCATTATAAGTAACATAAATATAATACGTACTCCACAGTTGTTGTGGCCCCACGCATTATAAGTAACATAACATAAGATATAATACGTACTCCACAGTTGTTGTGGCCCCACGCATTATAAATAACATAACATAAATATAATACGTACTCCACAGTTGTTGTGGCCCCACGCATTATAAGTAACATAACATAAATATAATACGTACTCCACAGTTGTTGTGGCCCCACGCATTATAAGTAACATAAATATAATACGTACTCCACAGTTGTTGTGGCCCCACGCATTATAAGTAACATAACATAAGATATAATACGTACTCCACAGTTGTTGTGGCCCCACGCATTATAAATAACATAACATAAATATAATACGTACTCCACAGTTGTTGTGGCCCCACGCATTATAAGTAACATAACATAAATATAATACGTACTCCACAGTTGTTGTGGCCCCACGCATTATAAGTAACATAAATATAATACGTACTCCACAGTTGTTGTGGCCCCACGCATTATAAGTAACATAACATAAAATATAATACGTACTCCACAGTTGTTGTGGCCCCACGCATTATAAATAACATAACATAAATATAATACGTACTCCACAGTTGTTGTGGCCCCACGCATTATAAGTAACATAAATATAATACGTACTCCACAGTTGTTGTGGCCCCACGCATTATAAGTAACATAAAATATAATACGTACTCCACAGTTGTTGTGGCCCCACGCATTATAAATAACATAAAATATAATACGTACTCCACAGTTGTTGTGGCCCCACGCATTATAAATAACATAAATATAATACGTACTCCACAGTTGTTGTGGCCCCACGCATTATTATAACATAACATGTCTTATCTTTCTTAATGCATGTGATATTATTTAATATCATATACTTTTCTAACATGGCGTATACTTGTAAATGGCATAATATGATTTAATCATAAACATTTCATGGCATACATGTATCATATGGCATACTTAACATGGCATACTTATAACATACATCATTGTATGACAGAAAAGATTATATAACAGATAATTATTCATGAGAGATTAAATCATACGTAACAGATAAACATGTAATGACATAGCATGACATGGCATATACGATAACATACATACATAAATTGTAGTTCTCTTACCCATCACACATACACAATAAACTGATAGTAAGTTAGAGGCTAACTTACCTCGATCGTCGCGTTCTATGAGAATAGAGCGCGAGACACGAGGAACTGCACAACAGCTGGAAGAGGAACACTCAAGTCCTTAAGATTTTCACTTCTGAACTCAATTGCCATATTGTAAGCACTTGCAACACCACGGCCAACTTGAGGTTTCACTATACTCGGAAGAGATAAATTGACTTCAGAAAGCCTTTGCACTAAAACAAGTTCATTAAAATTATCAATAACAACCAAACAAACAACTCATTTCTCAATCCATATACTCTTAGCCATAGTCAACCACAAGATGACACCAGTCATCCCGGACTATAATCCATATCATCACTGCTTCGGGACACTGTCATACAGTTTCCCAACATTACACCATACGCTCCACACTTCTCTGCTACGCCATTCAACCCTTCGTGACACGCCATCCGGTGTATCACGACTTAGTACAGAGTACACTCACGTGAACTCTCTTCCATTCACACTACAAAACCCATCACTGCGATACACGTCTCACGGTGCATCGCTACGCGACACGGAGTACGCGCTACGCGTACTTCCTTCGCTACAACACTCATCAACACGATGCACATCACACGATGCATCGCCATACCACACGGAGTACACTACATGCGTACTCCCTTCCTTCTACGACCCACATCACTACAGCGCATGTCGCGCGGCGCGTCGCTGCATTACACAGAATACGCTACACGCGTATTCTCTTCACACAACCCGCCGTATCACATCTACGGCATCCATCTCACGCCTATACTTCACAGCACAGTCCACAAAACTACAAAATCAAGCCTAACACTTCACAACCACACTTCGTTTCACAACTACGCAGCGAACTCCACAAACACTAACTACACAGTCTACAGCCAACCAAATCAACTATGTTAAACATAAATAACTAAAGATAGAGGGTTAAGACGAGAGAGATGTGATTGCTGTCGGGAAATAATCCAAAACTAATAATTTTAGCGGGCTGCTACAAGACTTCTTCAATTGAATGAGATGGAAGAGTTCCGGAATGATGCATATGAAAATGCAAAGATCTATAAAGAACGGACGAAGAAGTGGCATGACAAACAGATTCTTAGGCGAGAGTTTGCACCAGGACAACAAGTTTTACTCTTCAATTCACGACTCAAACTCTTCCCAGGAAAGTTAAAATCAAGATGGACAGGTCCTTATACAATTCATGAAGTTTTCTCTTTTGGAGCGATAGACAAGATAGAGAATATTTTCAGAGTTAATGGTTAGAGATTGAAGCATTACTATGGAGAACAAGTGGAGAGGAACTATGCATTTATTCCTCTTGGAGATCCTAATTGCTGATGATTGAAAATTCTAGCTGTAGACTTTAAAACAAGCGCTTATGGGAGGCAACCCATAGATCTATCTTTCATTCCTTCATTTATTTTATTATCTTTATTTATTTAGTTTTAATAACTTGGTTTTTGATGCATGTTTATTTAGCATGAATAAAGAGCTGAAAAATTTTAAACTACGGAA
Source organism: Carya cathayensis (assembly GCA_011037825.1). Lineage (NCBI taxonomy): Eukaryota > Viridiplantae > Streptophyta > Magnoliopsida > Fagales > Juglandaceae > Carya > Carya cathayensis. The sequence continues at coordinate 1,436,035 of QGSO01000213.1, read as the reverse complement.
GTTTCATCATGAAACCAGGGAAGTTCCTTTTATATTTTCAATCCTTTTACTTTTGCATTACAATGAGGACATTGTTTAGTTTAAGTTTGGGGGTGTAAACTCCTATAGTCATTTGATCCTCTTGTTTTCTAAGTCTTGGGTTGTTGATGGGTTGTTTGATTCTCTCACCAAGCATGCATTGGAGTAAGATTGAAGTCTCTATGACTCTGAAATTTGTGATTGAAGATGGTTTTGAGAAAAATTTTCAAAAATTTCTTTTATGTCAAGTGGAGTTTTGTGGGTACTTTGGTTTAAATCTTTGACCTTGAACACAATTGAGCACATAGTCGTTTTTTTTTTCTCTTATTCCATTTTGCTTATAAAGAGAAGAAGTTGAATTAATTGAAAGAGGGAAGTTCGATTTTGCTTTGCTCTAGAATCCGTTGATGGGTCCTTGAGGCGAAATCCTAGTTGAGACCAAATATTAGAGAAATGATCTAGGCATTTCTTTGGCAACCAAAAAGCTTTCACAGCCGTCCTAAATATCATGTCATCATTACATGGTATGTTTCCATAGTCAACCCCATTGAGCCTTATTTTACACAAGCCTTTATTTATTCTTTGAACTACATAAACCTTGGCCACCACTAAGCCTGAAAAACAATGAATCTACCTTTGATAGTTTGAGAAAATACTTTGGTGGAGAGTTACATTTAAAAGAGAAAATTTGTTTCATGATGAACTGTATTATGTTTGCTCTGTTTGATCAAAGAAGAAGAAGAAGAAAGATAGTGAAAAAAAAAAAGAGAAAAGAAAACAAAAGAAAAAGAAAAGTCACTAAGCAAAGTGTGTATCACCTCAGATTTTGTTAAGGGAATTATTGGTATTGCTTCAGTAATTATAGCAACAATAATGCCACAAGTATGAGCATATTGCCAAGAAAGAGCTATGATTGTAATCATGTGGGTATCTCCTTTAGTGTTCTGTTCACTAAGTATTTTCCCAGTTTTCTTTGATTTTCCATATCCAGTTCTTTCTTAACCCTCACCCTGTGGCCTATCATTACAACCTTATTAAAGACATTTTAATCTCTAATTTTGGTGTTGACTACATTAGTGGAAAGGATTTCTGAAAATTGGACTTATGGGGTTAAGTTTTAAGAGAATTCTTCTGATTTTGGTTGTTCTACTTTTATCTGAGTTTGCAGGTGGTTTGAGGTTAAATTGACTATATCACACACACACTCAAGGTCTTAGCTTTAGGTTGAAGTAAACGCCTAATTCTTGCTAGACAAATTACAAAATTTTTTATTGATTTTCTTGCTATCTTTGATGTTAAAAGAGTAAGATACTAGTGATGAAATCTAAATTCATAAAAGCTTGGTGAGTGATGATACTTCTCTTTGGGGTCGAGTTGATATTGCCTAAACTATCATTTGCTTTTCTTTTTTGTTTGAGGACAAACAAAGTTGTAAGTTTGGAGGATTTTGGACAAACAAAGGTGTTTGGAGGATTTTGGCCGCTCGAGCGAACTCAGGCAGATTCAACCGCTCGATGGCCGCTCGACAGTGAGCTCGAGCGGGATGTGAGAATACAAAGATCGTTCAAGCGGAGACAGTGGCCGCTCGAGCGAAATCAGGCAGAGTTGAACGCTCGATGTGCGCTCAACAAGCCGCTCGAGCGAATTCAGGCAGAGTCGACCGCTCGATGCTCGCTCGACACCCCGCTCGAGCGAACATCGTATTTTGACAGATCTAGGGTTTTCCGCCATCACACCATATAAAAGTGATTTTTCACTTTATGGCCGTACCTTTTGACTGGAGAACACTTTTTGGGATAGAAAAATACAGCTAGGAGGATTCAATTCATCTGTTTTGGAGAAGGAATTCCACATATTGCACGTACTTTGGAATCATACACGAGCACAAACGGGAGAAAAGCATTGAATTATTTCCTTAAGTTTTTGAAGACGATTTGCGGCTGCAAGGAGTATTTTTCAGCGTTTATTTTCTTCCAATATTTTCAGAACAATTATGGTGAATTCGTTTATGTTGAATTACATTTCTAGCATGAGCTAAATTTCTTTTATTCTAGGAAAACGATGTAACCTAATTCCAGACTATGCTTAATTGTCTATGCTAATTTAGGGCAATTCTCTCTTTGTTTATCTGATTTATTCTGAGTTTATTGCTTCTAATTAACTGGCCATTGATTAGATGATATTTAATTGTGTGATTTGCTATCGAAAGAGGGAATCATATGGTAGATCTCGAATATTTCAGCATAGGTAAGTATAGAGATCGAAAGACTTGTATGAACCTATGTAGTAATTAAATCATTGGTCTTATTGCTTTCTTGATTATTTAATTTGCATATTCTTGTGTGAATTGATGAACAAGAATAAATTCCAATTGACTATCGAAAGAGGCTTTTGGATGAATTAGAGATTTGCTAATAGACAAATAGAATTAAATTAAATTAGTTAGATGAGAAAAGCATAGTGAAGAATTAGGTGAAATCGATTTCCTAGAAGTTTTCTTTCCCATTAATTTGATCTTCGAACGTCGGTTTTATTTCCTTTGCATATTTCTCTTTGAGTTGATCTTAGTTTAATTTACAACTACAAAAATCTTAGTGAATCCTCTAGATAAAATCAAGATTAGTATAATTTTGGTATTTGGCAAAAGTAAGGTACCAATCCCTGAGGACGATACTCTTCTTATCACTTTATTATAAAACTACGATACTGTGCACTTGCAGTTATGCACCGATCACCAAGACCAATTAGAGACTATTGACAAGACCATTATTGAAGTATTCCACCTTATTGATGAAATAAAAGAGACTCAGGAACTATGGCAAGGACCGATTCCTTGAGAAGAGAGCAAAGCCGGAAGGGCCATAAAGTTTTAGATATTTTTTAAAATAGTATTTTGATGGTCCCTTGTTTTTTGGAGTTGTTTTAAAACAATTATCTATTTTGGGAGAAGTTTAGTTATGGAAGTTTTAAACCTTTGGGATTTTGCATTCGGTACCAAGACTTATTGCCGTTGTCCTTAAGCAGTTAAAAGAATTTTCCACTGTGAATTACTGCATACTGCTAGATTATAAGTGCATTGTATCTTAATTGTCATGTACAATATAGGTATGTAGCCTTGTGTTGCATGTCTCAATACTTCAGTCACCTCCAAATCCCAAGCAGGGGGCTGGGGGCATCACAACTTGCTAATAGGGAAATTAACACCATTTTGAAAAAAATTGTGAATCCTAACCGTAAGGACTGATCTTTGGGATTGCCCAATTGATGAGTGTGCGAAAGTGCACTCTAAATACCCTATTAATGGATTAAAATACTAAAATGTGAATAGAAATCATAAGAATTAATGTGTATTCTTGAATTGAGTTTCTATTTACATTGGGATACTCTTAAGCAGTTTTTTTATGTTTAATTTCAGAGTTTATAAAGAGCAAGTCAAGCCTAGTCAAATTCAAAGGAGGACTTTCGTGGGGTTTGAGAGCAATTTGGAAGAAAATAAAAAGAAAAAGAAATCACAAAGGGGAACCACAAGAAGTCCAAGTCCGAAATTCACTAGGAGACAGTCTGGACATATTTTAGTCTTTTGACCGTAACTTTTTACTCACATATCTGATTGATGTGATTCTTAATTTTTTAGAAAGCTATCTTAAAGGACTATAAATTTATCTCTAATAAGGATTTTCAAATTCGGACTCCTGAAGCATGTACGTGGCTGCCAAGATCAGCCCTAAAATTTAGGCGATTTTTTTATGCGGAAATTAAGAGGACATTAGGGTTTCTTTCCTACCCTATATAAGCATATCATTAGCACAAATAGAGGGGGGAGGAGGCACAAGAGGCAGATTTGAAGAGAGGAGAAAATCACTTCCATGGCCACCGTTCGTTTCAGTTTTCTCTGGAGATTTTTGTTGTCCAGTATATTTTATGGGTAACTAAATTCTCAAGTAGGGCTAGGGATGAACTTGCACATTAGATGGTATTTTTAATTTATGTATTTGATCTTCAATTACTAAAACTCTTTTGTTTTATCATTCTCAATTCATCGTTGATGTTTTATTCTCCGAATAATCATAGAATTTATTCTATTTATGGATTCAGTCATCTTTTTCTATTGAATGGATTGGTTCTTTGATTATGTTTGAATCAATTATTATCTACATTGATTTAGTTCTTTGCTGCATTATTGCTCCCTGAGTATATTGTCGTCGTTGGATTTTCTCAATAGGGATAGTAATTTAAGTATTTTAAAAGTTGTATCAAAGGGTTACATTTGATTTAATTTTGGTTTATAAATCTATACCTTCCGATTGAGAATTTGGGGAATTGAATTCATAATTGAGTTATCCAATTAATTAAAAATAATTAAAATACCAGATTCGTGCACGGGATTCCCGAAGCTCTACTGTTCATCAAATTTGAGTACTTTTTCTGTTGATTTTGCTTCATTTTAATTTGCATTTAAAATTAATCTTTATTCTCTATTAATCATTTAATATTTTTCTTTAGTTTCTTTGTTCCTTTTGCTATTCTTTTAATTTGTCTTCCTGTGGAATCGACACCCCAAAGCTGTGTTACAACTACCGCATTATTCTTTGGGTGTAATCAAATTTTCTGTTACTCCCCATTCAATTTTGATACTTAAACATTGAGGACAATGTTTCATTTAAATTGGGGGGTGGTGGTGCAAATTCAGTATTTGAAATGCATGTTGAAACTCTATGGCATATTTTCATGGGCCAATTTTTTTAATTTGCGTCACACGTGCATCATTTTCACATGTGTACTCATTCTCATTCATAGCCATCTTCGTGAATTCACTAAACCCACCATAATCATTTTTGCTGAAGCATTCACAGAACCCTTAATGCACTCATCCAAGTTTTATGGTAAGATGGTCGTTTGACACATGTAGTTAGAGAACTCTTTTGCTTAAGTATTCTTGTGAGTTTGGAGAGGATTGAGCGCCTACAAATGCAGTAAATTGTGATAAGCATTCATTGATCTGTTGAATTGGGCACTTTTAAGAATATCATTACATGGTTTGTGGTAAGATGGTGGATATACTTGGGATATGACGAAGGTCAACTTATGATCAACGTTTGAGCCTTTCAAGCTATCTGATGGGCCCCAAGGCGGACGAAGTCTTAAGGATCAATTACAAGATTAAGAGCCACGAAGATCAAGGGAGCAATGCAAAAATTGGTGCAGATGAAGCTAGCAAGAGTCCAACACTCATGATGGGCTTGAAGGAATGAGAACCAGTTTTGATCCACCTGATCCAAACTGTGGAAGACTTGACTTAAAGATAGGGCCTTTAGATATTAAGGCTTTCAATTTGTTTAAAAGGATTTCTATTATTAGTTTAGAATAAGTGGGTTTGAGGATGCTTAGCCCACATGTCTTATTTCTAATGAACCAGGGTTTTTGGGAAGGCCTTGTATTTTGGCCAAGGATTTATTTGGAAAAATATTATTTTATTTTAAACTAGGGTTCAGAAGTACTGTAGCACGACACTGTTCATGCTACAGTACCGCGCAGCTACTGTTCACCGAAGGGCATTTTTGAGAGTAGGGTCTCAAATTTTAGTCTAGGGTTTTATCATGTTTTGGGAAGGGTATTTAAAGGATGTAACCAACCACTCCAAGGTTAAGACTTTTATTCTGAATTTTAATTGTGAGTGAGTTTTCTCCTCTTGTTCTTGATTGAATTCTTGAACTTATCAAAGGTAAATCACAACCTTTGTGGCGTTCCTCCTTGTAATTTGGGTTCTTGAGACGGGATTTCATCGGGTCTAGATTTTAATATAGACTTGAGTTTGGCTTTCCTGGGTTATTTTTCCAATATTGTTGTTGGATCTCAAAGCGAGTCGATTGGGGTTCACATCACTATCCCTTTCCATCGTAAACCCCTAGTAGCCAACTTTGAGCCAATAAACACGTAGCCTTTTCTTTTCATATGCCCATATCATCCATACCTCTCCACATTGGAGTATAACCTATATACTGATTTTTCTACCCTTTTTACTTCCAAGTGTATACTAAGTGTGGAATTTGCATTTTCTTTATTTTATTTTATCATTTTCAATTCAAGAAAGAAGAAGAAGAAGATAGAAAAAAAAGGAAGAAGAGTACAAGTTGCGAAGTGTTCAATTGAGTGAGCTTAAAAAAAAAAGGTTGGTAGAAATGGAAAGAATACCAAAGTGGTATGTGTTTGTCCATCAAATTGTTTAAAAATAAAAGAGAAGAGGAACAAGAAGGAAAAGCATTATTATTTGATGATCTGACAAGTGGAGAGTACATCAAGTGAAAAGTGTGGTCTACTGAGATATTTAATAAAATTCCCTTTGTATGTACTTGGAAGTCTTTTGAATCCTTTTCATCCTTTTTTTTCATATAGCCCCGAACCCAAGTCACGTTACAACCCTTTGTGTTGACTGTTCTGATCCTAAGTAAACTTTTGGAAAGAGTGGTGGAAGTCTCATTTGTTAGTGTTCCTATCATAAGATCAATGTTTGCTTGTTACTTGTATATAATTGCCTAATTTCCTATGAGAGTGTGTGTACACCCATTGTCAACTCTATAGAGAGAGCCCTTACACAAAACAATATTATACCCATGAGTTATGGAGTTGAACCTTTTGCTTGAGACGTTCTTGATGTTGCATGTGTCAAAGTTAGTGGTAAGATGGTTATGGCTTGGAGAACACACACACACAGTGGATTGCTATAGGTGGATTGATCTTATTGGGTTATTGGATTCCTTAGATTGTTTTGATATGTGAATCTGGAAAGTGTGACTTGATAGTCTTTATGTGTGATTTTCTTTGGTCTCTTTCGTTGTTTTGACATGAAAATTGCTAAGGACTAGCAATGAGTAAGTTGGGGGGTGTGATGAGAGTACGAAAGTGCACTCTAAATATCCTATTATTGGATTAAAATGCTAAAATGTGAATAGATATCATAGGAATTAATGTGTATTCTTGAATTGAGTTTCTATTTACATTGGGATACTCCTAAGCAGTTTTTTTATGTTTAATTTCAGATTTTTTAAAAGTGCAAGTCAAGCCCAGTCAAATTCAAAGGAGGACTTTCATGAAGTTTGAGAGCAATTTGGAAGAAAAGAAAAAGAAAAAGAAATCACAAAAGGGAACCACAAGAAGTCCAAGTCTGAAATTCGCTAGGAGACAGTCTGGACATACTTTAGTCTTTTGACCGTAACGTTTTACTCACATAACTGATTGATGTGATTCTAAATGAATTAGAAAGCTATCTTAAAGGGCTATAAATTTGTCTCTAATAAGGATTTCCAAATTCGGACTCCTAAAGCGTGTATGTGGCTGCCAAGATGAGTGTCCTAAAATTTTGACGATTTTTTTATGCGGAAATTAAGAGGACATTAGGGTTTCTTTCCTAACTTGTATAAGCAAATTATTAGCACAAAATAGAGGGGGGGAGGAGGCACAAGAGGCAGATCTGAAGAGAGGAGAAAATCACTTCCATGGCCACCGTTCGCTTCATTTTTCTCTTGAGATTTTTCTTGTCCAGTATATTTTTGGGTAACTAAATTCTCAAGTAGGGCTAGGAATGAACTTGCACATTAGATGGTATTTTTAATTTATGTATTTGATCTTCAATTACTAAAACTCTTTTGTTTTATAATTCTCAATTCATCGTTGATATTTTATTCTCCGAATAATCATAGAATTTATTCTATTTATAGATGTAGTCATGCTTTTTCTATTGAATGGATTGGTTCTTTGATTATGTTTGGATCAATTATTTATCTATATTGTTTCAGTTCTTTGTTGCAATATTGCTCCCTGAGTATATTATCGTCGTTGGATTTTCTCAATAGGGATAGTAATTTACGTATTTTAAAAGTGGTGAATGATTTTTCAAAGGGTTTACATTTGATTTAATTTTGGTTTATAAATCTATACCTTTCGATTGAGAATTTGGGGAATTGAATTCCTAATTGAGTTATCCAATGAATTAAAAATAATTAAAATACCGGATTTGTGCACGTGATTCCCGAAGATCTACTGTTCATCAAATTTGAGTACTTTTTCCGTTGATCACTTTGTTTCATTTTAATTTGCATTTAAAATTAATCTTTGTTTTCTATTAATCATTTAATATTTTTCTTTAGTTTTTTTGTTCATTCTGCTATTCTTTTAATTTGTCTCCCTGTGGATTCGACACTCCAAAACTGTACTACAACTACCACATTATTCTTTGTATGTAATCACCAATGCATTATGGGCTTATAGGACAACATACAAAAATATTTTGGATATGTCTCCTTATCGGCTAGTTTATGATAAGGCTTGTCACCTGTTGAACTTGAACAATGTGCCGTATGGACCATAGAAAAGGTTAATTTTGACCTTGCCCAACCTGGATCGTTAAGGAAATTACACCTTTCTAAATTAGAAGAACTTAGGAGGGATGCTTATGAGAATTTTAAATTGTCCAAGGAACGCATGAAGTCTTTACTTGATAAGCATATTCTCAAAAAATCCTTTGAACCCAATCAGCAAGTGTTTCTTTACAATTCTAGACTTCATCTTTTTCTTGGCAAGTTGAGATCTCAGTGGAATGGCCCCTACATTGTCTAAAGCATTTTTCCACATTGTGCTATGGAAATCCTTAACCCACAAATGGGAATGTTTTCAAGGTTAATGGTCAGAGACTTAAAAGCCTTCCTCACTAATTTCTTACCTGAAGATTCAACTCTCCACTTGACTGATCCTGTTTCTACTCCGGCTAGATAATTTTCACTTTTTCCTAGTTTCCTTTGCTTTGTTTTGTTTTGTATTTTTTATTCTTTTCTTTTCTATAGGTTGTATTTTTCAATTTTCCTACTTGTTCCTTTATTGCTACTCATTTCATCCTCAATTATGTATTTGTTTTTTTTTTTTTTGGTCTTTTTGTTCCTTGTCTTCTTGTGTTTTCTACCTTCTGGAACATTGAGAACAATGCTCCTTCCCAGTTGGGGGGTGGGAGTAAAAGTATTTTTTTGGCACTATCATGCTTTGTTTGACACTCTTTTTATTGCACCTTCGAATAGTATTTGAAAGGAACTCATTTTTTTTTAAGATTCAACAAGATTTATTTTCAAACTTTTATGCCTGTGAAAGGATCTGTTGGATTTATGAATTACCTTAGCTTATAAGGATCCAGATTTTAGCTCAAGACAGAAGCTTATCCAATTTTTAGTTGATTATGCTAGGGGTGATTTGATAAAAACTATTAACTGCTGCTACACACATACACTTGGAATACCTTAGTTGACACTATTATACCATGATTGGATGTTCAACATTGCAACTGTATGGAACTCTAATGAACCATATCCAAAAAAAATGAAGAAGAAAAAAAAAAGGGAGAATGAAAGCATGAAAAGCAAATGAGAAAATGGACAAGCTAGGGATCAAGAAAAGTTGTGAGTGTGGCGCCCCCAAAATCCCCACGTACGGAAAACGGGGAATTCGAGGCGCCCGGATGGTGACATCACGGGTCACCACCCTATCGAAGAGTGCCAAGTGTGTGCAAGCGACAAATGTGCACAAGAAGATACGCAGCGGATAGCAAAGTCAAATACTAAGTACCAGAATTATTTTTTTCTTAAATAAAATACAAACGGTTCAAAGGCACATAATAAAATATTACATGATATAAATATTGTTTTAAAACTAAGTACAAAGCATAACTTCAAATCAGAACTCCGGCGGAGCCGTATCCTCGGGCTCAGCCTCCTCCTCCTCCTCGAACGCTGCATCAAAATCTACGGTACCAAAAATGGTGCCGCAGGTAAGTAAAATCCAAACACCACTAGATAAAAGCATATTAAACTCAAACAACAAGTATGAATGAATGTCAATGCTCCAAAACTCATAAATCATATTTTCCACGCACGCCAAAAACCCATTTGGCTTAAAAACATAACCTTAAAAACCAAGCCTCGCCATTATCCCAGATAATGGCCCAAACCACCATTTTCCCCGAAAATGGATCACAAGACCATCGCCATTTTCCCAGAAAATGGCCCATATCCGAAAACCATGAAAACCAACCAATTATGCATGCACCATGATCTCCCCTAGGGATCATCCGCACACTCTGGCTCTGTGCCACACCGCAGGTAACGTCTACGCGTGTGACACCTACACGAGCGATGCCCAGACTCGCGCCTCCAACTCGCGCGTACCTGGCCAGGCCATCCTCTAGTCCCCGCCACTAAAAGGACCACGGAGTCGACACGACAGCGTTACCGTATCGTGCGATCCGGTCGTCGCCCGGCGACAACCCAGGGGATGTCACTCAGTATTATCCACTCCCGAGTGACCAGAGGAGCTCCACCGAGATAATAACCCATCCCGGCTTGGGCTCGTGATACGCACACTCCCAAAAATCATTTACGCCAATAAAACATGATTTTTCCAATAAAATAAAATACAAGTGCATGCATCATGTAAATGCCAATTTCAATGCTCGACAAATAAATTCAACCATAGCACAACAAATCAAGCAACTCCGTCCTCCATCCATCCGACCCCCGAACTCCTCGGACTCAGTCCGGAATCAGCGAACCAACCAAATAATTTATTGAAAGAGTAAAATACATTTAAATCTAAAAGTAGCGTTTGGAAAATACTTACAGCGCTATATAGGATTTTTAGAAGGTTCGGCGCGAAGCGAACGGCGATGCGAAAGCAACGTAACAGTGCAAATGCACTGTTCCCGTGGGTCGCAAAATACCCACTTTTGACCGGGGACAAACCAAGACACCAAATTGATAGGGAATGGTCTAGAGATGTTTATGAAGCTAGTGGAAGTGAGTTTTGGCCGTGGGTGGCGGCGAAAACGCCGGTAGGGGCGGAAAAAGGGCAAATCGGAGTTGAGCTCGTGGGAGCCGCTCCGGTGACCGTTTGAGGCCGGGGATGGGTGGGTTAGGTCGGTAAGGAGTAGGGGAAGAAGTGGTGAAGAGGTGGTGGCCGGAGGTGGAGCGACGGCGGCGGATCGGGCTTAAAGCCGTGCGGCTTGTTGGGCGTTTTCCGGCCAAACGGCCGGCCGGTTGGGGCTGGGAGTTGGAGGGGATGATCACCGGCCGGAGGGGAGTCGACCGGTGGGTGTGGCGTCAGGCACGACGCCGGCGAACGGCGGGGCTGGGCTGGAGGCCGGCGGACGCGTGGGTGAGGAGAGAGAGAGAAAGAGAGGAACGCGGGGAGAGAGAGAGAGCCGAACGGGAGAGGGAAAAAAAGAAAAAGAAAAAAGAAAAAAGGGAAAAAAGAAAAAGAAGAGGAAAGGAAAAGAAAAAAGAAAAAGATGAAGGAAATTAATGAGGTCCAGTCCTCACGTCGGAAGTCCAAAGACTGATCAGCCGAAAACGGTAAAAACATAAAACGCTTAAAATAAATTAACACTACATCAAATAAATAAATAAACACCAATAAAATATTTTAAACACATCAACAAGCTAAAATAAAATAAATAACTAGTAAAAACCAATTATTTAAATTTTTAAAACCAAAAACAAGCCAAAATAAATTAAATCACAATTTAAATTCAACAGCCAATAAAATCTATTTAAAACTCGATAATTTAAAATAAAAGTACTATAAAATATTTACTTAAATTAAAATATCCCTTCAGTGAAAATACACATAAAAGCGGGTCATCACAGTGAGTGATGGAAAAGGCTATTTATTACCAGGGTTCCTAAAATAAAATAAAAGTAAAAACAAAAAAAATGGCATTTTAAAGTGTAATAGCGTGCAAGCTACCATTGCAATGGTTTTGAATTAGAGTAAAACCAGTTGTCTTTTTTGATCAGTTGCTATTGTTGGAACCTTTAAATGGATTTAGGTAGTCAAATCTCGGAATCTGGTCACACTTACCAGGGTTAAAAATTCTTTTAGCATACTTTTTTCTTTGGATGATTAATAGGATAATGTATAAAGTTCTATGGAGAATTAATATCTTATTTACATTGGCTCCAATGCTCCAAAACCAATGAATCTGACCTATGGCATATATTTTTGAATTAAGTGATTTTGAAGTAAAGTTGAATCTATTTGCCCTTATGATCACTTTATTTGCTAGAGACTAACAAAAAGCTAGTTGGGGAGGTGTGATAAAGTGTTAGAAATGCATATTTAAGTTGCGTAAGTGAGTAATTTATTTCATCAAAGAAGAGTTGAGCACTTAATTATGCATCAAATTCTAGTACTACATGCCAAATTAATTGATACCAATACTTTGCACACAGAAGTCCCATCTTTGCCCTTAAAATAATAAACATTTACATTATACTTATATGCTACAAGGCATTTTTGGAAGTTAAAAGAAATGCCTTGACAAAAAGGAATATTATGCAAAGTCAGAGGCTATGGGGGTAGCTTTCGAGCATGAACCAGGAGAAAGGAAATCAGTTAGGGCTGAGGAGTATGAAAGGGGATATGGTGCGATGGAGAAGAGGGGGATTCTTCGGAAGGAGGACTAGAAGAAAAGCCCTCTGGAGAAGACGAAGCAATAGAGAAATTCCTTTCTCTCCCACTTTCTATTCCAGTTTTCTTATTTTTAATATATAGATGCTAAGATGTTTACTCACAGTTTTAGTTTGATCATGTTGGGCTAAATTTCTAAGCCTAAGTTTTGGTGAATAACCCAGATTTGGATTGGAGTTGATTTCTCATTTTTCCATTGATTTCCTTTTCATAATCTTACTGTTTTGTAAGGAATGTCAAATCTGTGAAAGTTTGGAGTTCTACTTTCTTATCTTGATTTGTTATTGATGTAAGGCACAACTGATGCTTGATTGTGATATAAGACTCCATAGTTTTTCATCTTACATTGACCAAAACTTGCTCTACAAGTAGAGAATTTTGGATAAACTATAAACTAAGCTTGAATTGTCTTATTTTCTTATCATCATCTCTTTGAATGAGTGAATGATTGAGTAAAAAGGAATTTGAGAATTACTCAACAACGATCCATGAATGGGTGAAACCTCAAGCTTAGGTATTTGATAAATTGTCTCTTAGACTTTTAGATCACATTTTGCACAATATTTCTATTGGAGTGTCTTTGAATCTAGCCATTGTAATCTCTTTGTTTTTTTTTCTTTCAAGTTTTACAGCTAGAAATGGAATAGAGTTTCACAAAAACCAACCTAGAATTTGGTTTTCTCATCCATTTAGCATTTCAAGCGTAAATAGATACTTGCCATTCAGCCCAACATTGCCGAAAACTCTCATTGCATATACAATAGTTATAACATGTTTTTTACTTTAGTTTTCTGAGTGCTCTCCATTACAAATGAAACTTAATGTTTACATGAACCATCTTGACCCTGTGAAATCGATCTTGGAACTCATCCATGTACCATTTTGATAGATTCTGCACCTGGAAGATAGATTTAGCAGCTCGTCTATTGTACATGGAGAACATCAATCAAAGTCAACTGACTTCTATGGTGTGTTGAATTATATTTTAGAATTACGCTATATAAGTTGGCATAAAGTATATTTGTTTCAATGTAATTGGTTGGACATCGGCGATATGAAAATAGGGATACATGTCAGCAACCACTTGACGAGTTTGTATACTTCTAGATGAGCCTTTTGCCCTTGCATGCCAAGCCCAAGAAGTATTATACTTAAAAAATATTTGTTTAGTAAGTAGTTTGCATGTGGTACGCAAGCTAACTAATAGAAATGTATACAACATTTCCCTGATTAGGGATGATGTGGAATCCTCTAATAGTGACGCTTATCAAGTGGATGAAACTAATCTAAAAAACAATATGTATGTTAATTACAATTACCCAGATTTACTGAATCCATTGTATCGAGTAGTTGAAGAACTTTTGCTCGTTGACTCGTCAACCATATTACAACATGTGACATTCGAACAAAGTGACCAAGAGGCCTTTATTGACTATGACAACTTTGATAAGGAATTGAGATTGACAACATAAGTGACCACAATGATGGTAATGCGGAAGACCTTGATCTTGGCGATAATACTAACTCAGATTCGAATGATGATATGGGCAAATGCAAGATATGAACTTAGATTTTCCATTTCGATGAGTATTGAATTTTTGGATGTAAACCCACTTGAACATGAGAATGCTCTCTTACTCTCTTGGACAAAGTTTCTAATATTTACTAAAAAAACACTATCATCCTATTGATATTCATGGGTTCAAAGTTTGAATTTAGTAAGTTGCATGTTTGAACTTCTATCAATTATTTATCATATATGTATTCAGGAGCTGTTTTATCTTACTTTGTGTATTTGTTGCTGGATGAATGAACGTGACTTTCATGTCATCATAAGCCGGATAAAAAGTACATTGAAGAAGACATATGGACATGCAATGGTGCATATATATCTTGGTATGGTTTTAGCTTTTTACAGCCAAATGTGTTCATCTTTACCTTAATGTTAAAACACCATTATAACATGATGAGCAGTATCTTTTTATCTCTCATGAATATACACTCTTCTTTATGTTATACTACATACTCTCAAAGTCGATTCAATAGAAATTGAATCAATTTTAGTATAACTTTTTTATTGCTCACGTATTTGGTTCAATTGATTGACTATGATCTATTCCGGCTGATCTAGACTGATTTGAACGTATTCAAAATTTTGCTTTTTTACTGTAGGAGAATTTTTGTTCTCTATAAAAAAATATGATAATATTGAACATATATTAACTTTTTTATATTTGTGTTTGGTAAGAATGATAGAAAAATGGAAAGATGTCATATGGAACTGTTTACTCTTTTTTTTTTTTTTGTTAAAGAGAAAAAAATAGGAGGAATGACTTGTTTGTATTAAATTTATGATAATGCATAAAACATCCCTATAACTTAGAGAAATATTATTCATCATCATTTTAACCATCATCCTTACATGAGTGGATGATAGGAGAAGATAAATATAACTGAGGTAGTATATTTTTTATTTTTCATAAACGAGAGTATTTGAGAAAAAATGACAAGGTTAAATTCATGAGATGCACTCTTATTTGAGCTACTCGATGATTTAATATTTAAAACTATTATAAATATTTGAATTAAACTTTTTTTTTTTTTTAAGTAGGCTTGTATTCATAGCTATGAAACCATAATTTGAATACAAGATGGAATGTTTTCAAAAGTTGTGGTACAACCACTGATGCTAAGCGCATCCTTGCTTAAGGCATGAGCAGCTTCATTGATTACTCTAACAATATGCCTTGTTGACCATGAATTAAAAGTGTTGAGGATGTCTCTAGTGTCTGCTGTGATCAAGCCTGTATAATTGAGGTCGTCTGTCTTTGATTTTAGGCCTGAAACAACCAATAATGAGTCTCCTTCCAAGATGATGTCCCGATAGCCTAGTGACTTGCAGAAGGTTACTGCCTGGAAGGCTGCAAAGGCTTCTGCCATATGAGGATCCAGAAACAAATCATGTTTCATCCTAAGGGTTGCTAACACTTGACTCTCCCAGTCTCGGATAATGACTCCCACCCCCACCTTGCATGAAACTTTGTCCACCGAAGCATCCCAATTAATCTTGATTTTCCCTTGGGGGGGGGGGGGGGGGGGGAGCCTTCCAATGGGTGCTATTATGCTAGGTTGATGTCTTGGTCTTCTTACTCAATTTGAGCTGTTGAAGGTCTTCTACTAATTGTTGAGATTGTTTGACCACAGAGGTGGGGTGTGTGAGGTGACCTTTGAAGACCACTTTGTTCCTTCTTTTCCAAATGTTCCATGAGGTAATAGCAAATGTGAGTAACTCTTCTGTCCCCAATGATTCTTCAAAACTTTCTAACTTCTCTACAAAAGGAGGAGAAGGTGTGCTAGCCTTCTGAAATTTCCTATTGCTCAGTGCCCAAACATCCCTTGCTGATGGACAGTCCCAAAGGGTGTATTCAATGGTCTCTGTTGTCTGTAGACAAATGGAGCATGCTGGATCTTCTATGACCTTTCTTCTTTTTAAGTTGGCTCGAGTGGGTAGAGTGTTAAGGCAAGCTCTCCAAAGGAAAGTTTTAGTAGCATTGGGGATGTTTAGTTTCCATAAGCTGGTCCATGGTGCTTGAAGGGGTTTGGGGTTAGAGGATTGACCTCTAGTTTGGTCTTCCAACTCATTTAGTAGGTGGTAGGTTGACTTGACTGAAAAATGGCTTGATGAGGTGCATCTCCAATGTAGCTTGTCAGGCTTGGAGAGGGGACTAATTGGAATTTTAAATATCAACTCTGCCTCTTTCTTAGTAAATAGGGTGGAAACCAAGTCCCTTTTCCACTGGAATGTGGAATTGTCTATGAGGAAAGATTCTTTTGTGTCCTCATGTAGTAATCTAATTGAGTCCTGAGGCTTGAAAGTATTTGGTTTGGGAAGCCATTTATCCTTCCATATCTCGATTGTCTCTCCCTCTCCAATCCTCCACATCATCCCCTCCAAGAGCAAGGGCCTTGCTGCTAGAAAACTTTGCCACACAAAGGAGGTGTTTTGCCCCAATTTTGCTGTGATAAACTTTTTGTTGGGGTAGTATTTTTCCTTGAGCACTTGGGCAGCTAGAGAATTAGAATTTGAGACTAGTTTCCATCCTTGCTTGGCTAGAAAGGCTAGGTTGAAGTTTGCAAAGTCTCTGAAGCCAAGACCTCCCTTGCATTTGGCCTTCTTCATTTGGTTCCAACCCACCCAGTGGATCTTGAACTCCTGAGTTTGTTGACCCCACCAGAAGTTCCTCACCAATTTGTTGAGTTCATGGACTAGCTGTTTGGGAAGCTTGAAGATACCCATGCTATAAGCTGGGATGGCCTGAATGGCTTTGATAAGTACTTCTTTGCCAGTTTGGGAGAGGAATTTATTCTTCCAGTTGGTGATTATTGCCTGCACCTTATCTAGAATACTCTTGAAAGAGTGAGTCCTAGATCTTCCAATTAGAGCAGGGAGATCTAGATACTTTTCATATGAATTTGTGCCCCTTATCCCTACAATGTTGGTGATGACATCCTTGGTGTCCTCTCTGGTATTTGAGCTGAAGAATAAGGAGGTTTTCTCCTTGTTTAGTCTCTGGCCTGATGCAGCCTCATAAGTTTCCAGCAAGTGATATAAATTGTTCCATTCAATTGAATTAGCTTTGCAAAAAATAAGTGGTTAATGGGGAGTTTATTTTTCCTAATTGGTAGACCTATTATAATCTTAGAATGCTCAACTTGGTTCAGCATGCAACTCAAGACTTCAAAACACATAATGAATAGGTAGGGGGATAAAGGATATCCCCTTGTCTGAGACCTCTTGTGGGGTGGAAGTTGTCTTGTGATTCTCCATTGATGAGAATGGAGTAGGAGATTGTCTCTACACATCTCATTATCAAATTGACCTAGTGATGATCAAATCCAAGTTTTTTCAAAACTGCTCTCAGGAATGGCCATTCTATCCTATCGTAGGTAGGCCTTGCTCATGTCGAGCTTAAGTGCCATAAATCCATCTTTTCCTTTTAATCTGGTCTTCATTGTGTGGAGGGCCTCAAAAGCTACTCTAATGTTGTCAGTGATCTACCTGTCAGGGACAAAAGTTGTCTGTGTAGGGGAAATTCATGTAGGTAAGACAAGCTTGAGTCTGTTGGCTATTGTCTTTTCAATGATTTTATAAAAAACATTGCATAGACTAATTGGCCTGAAATTTGTTACCTGTGAGGGGTTTGATTTCTTGGGTATAAGGGCAATGTAGGTCTCATTTACAGCATTGGACCATCTGCTACCATTTAGAGCATAAAGGATTGCTTGTTTAATTCTTGGCCCCACTGTAGACCAATGGTCTTGGAAAAAGACTGCTGGAAATCCATCTGGTCTAGGAGATCCCAGTTGATTCATGCTGAACAAGGCCTCCTTAACCTCTTCTTCTGAGAAAGCATGGGATAGGGTAGCTCTCATTTCTGTTGTGAGTTTGCAAGGTAGTGTGTTCATGCATTTAGCTATTCTGGTGGGGTTGGATGAGGTAAACAGTTTCTAGAAATGGTGTTGGATCTCACGGCTAATTCCTTCCTTACTTGTTATCTCCTGACCTGCCTCATTTAAAATGTTAGATAGCGTTATGCTTTTTACTCTAGTTGGCACATTTGTGGAAAAAAGAGGTGTTTCTGTCCCCCTCCCTGAGCCAATTTTGTTTGGCTTTTTATTGCCACTTTGTGTTTTCCTCATCAAGTAACAGACCCACATCCCTCTGGAGCTCTCTAATTTCAACATGGAGTTGTCCTTCATTCTGTTCTTTGAGGTGGTTGAGCATGATCAATTTTGATTGTAGGAGTTCCTTGTCGAGCTTGTGCAATTCTTTGCTCCATTGTTTCAGAGCTAACTGACAGTTCCTTAAACCTTGAAGAGTGTTATGTATAGGATCAGGAGTTTCTTTGAGGTTCTCCCATGTTCTTTTGATTAGACCCTCACAACCCTCTCTTTTACTCCATTTGGCTTCAAACCTAAATATTCTTTATTTCCTTTGCCTGCTGAGCTTGTTATGAATGGTTATGAGTAAGGGTCTGTGATCTGATGAATATGCTGCTAGGTGATGAATAGAGTGATCTTTGAACATAGCAATCCAAGGGGAATTTTCAAGCACTCTGTCAAGTCTTTCTTTGGTGAATAGTCTACCCTCTCTATTATTCGTCCAAGTGTATCTATCCCCCTCGAAACCAAGGTCACTAAGATCACAGTGCTCCAAAGTCTGCCTGAATTCCATTATTTGTTTGTAGGGTCTTATGGCTGCACCATACTTTTCATCTATGCTAGTTATCTCATTGAAGTCACCAAAGCACAACCAAGGGACTTGGGGTGTTGGTGTTAGAGCTTTAAGGATTTGCCAGGTTTCATTTCTCTTGGTAGTTTTGGGGTGCCCATAAAAACCCGTTAGAAGCCAAAAGTTATCAGTGTTTGGCAATTTGACATAAGCTGAAATGTGCCAATTAGTGTCAGTGTCCGCTTTCACCCCCACATTTGAGTTCCACAGAAGGGCTAGTCCACCACTTCTTCCCCTAATCTTCACAGTAAAGCAGTTATCAAAACCCAGTTTCACTCGGGTTGTCTCCATCTTATCATTTGAACACTTGGTTTCAATGAAGAAAACCAAGTGTGGGATCTTTGACTTCACCAGTTGGAGAAGCTCATGAATTGTACGGGGGTTCCCAAGTCCCCGGCAATTCCAGCTTATGCAATTCATTGGGCTAGGTGGGGCTGCTGAGCAGCCACCACCTTAGTAGTTTCTTGTGTTGATCTCTTTGCAGGTTCGATCGTGGTTTTTTTTGTTTTTTAAGGCTTCTATAACTAGACCTGGTTTCTATACCAGATGCTAGTCTTTTGGCTTTAGAGGAATGGGTATGGGCACACGGAAAGTTGGTTATGTCAAAGAGGGTGGAAGCTTGTTCCCGAGCTTTCCTTTTCCATTTGGTGCCTACTCTAGTACCAAGGGGGTTGGCTCGATGGTCACTGATTTGAGGTGATGATTTTGAGTTGTTTGACTTGAATTTGGGGGGGGTGGGGGTGGGTTGGGGTCTATTGGAGAGCTAAGGTCAACACACATGTCTCTATCATTTAAAGGAAAAGGCAAGGCTTGGCTGATGGGTGAGGCAGGAGCCTTTTCCTTGGAACATCAGTGGCCTCATGGTGTTGGGGTCCCTCGTACGGTCTAGGTGGGCAGCAGCCCTAATCCTCTAGCTTGTTTCGTGTTTGGTTGCTTTGACTTGTAGAGGTATGGCTCATATCTTACTTCTAATAGCCAACTGTTGTATCCTGACTTGTAGATTCATCCTCAATTACTATGTTGGACCACCCCAAGTTATCCTTCTAGGCCCCTGCTGCCTTTGGCTGCTCCAGAGTTGATGTGCCTTGTGACGCCTGTTCTGGTGAACCATCGTATTTCTTCACAAAAGAAGCGTGGAAGGGAGCATGTGATGCCCGCATCCACTATCCATACTAGTCATAAGACTGCATGGATAGGTTGAAGCTTGAGCACTTTCCATTAACGTGTTGCATATGCCCACATTTGAAACAAAAGTTGGGAAGACGTTTGTATTTAAAATAAATCCAACATTGTTTGCCCCTTAAGTTGATCATCTTCCCTCGAGGAAGAGGCTTGTTAATGGTTACATCCACCTTGAGTCTAAGGAAACTACCCCACCCGCAGCCCTGTTCATCTACTTCAACTTTATGAACCTTCCCTATAACTGATTCAATTTTTTCTCCTTGTTCTATGTTCATGCCTGCAAACGGTATGTTGTGAACTTGAACCCAGAAGGGTTCTGATGTGAAGAGAATCTCGTTGGGGGAAAGTTCACCTTCAAAATTCTTAAGGCATATGAGGTGGCGGTCGAAGGACCATGGTCTCCCTTGAAGCACCTTCCTCTTGTCTGAGAGGAGTTGAAACTCTATTAGGAACTTGTTCAAACCAATCTCTTTGAAAGTTATCCAGCCTTCTAGGTTCCACACCTTGGCCATGGTGGACTTGAAGGCTTCGCGGTTTGCGTTTCTCTCATTCAGGATGAGAGCAAACACACAGTGGCTACCTCTGAGTTTTGTGGATAACACTGCTTTCTCTGGTAGGACCAGTTCTTGTTGCTCATCTTTCATCAGTTTTAGAGAATTCCACTTTGTAGCTAAGTTGTCGACCATTTAGAAGAAAGAAACTCTATGGACAGGCGCCCAAGAAACAAAAGCTTTTTCTGGAGACAAAGCAGAGAACCTCAACCTTTCGGAGAGGACGGAATTCTTGTCATGAACTAGATGTGGTATCTTTTTATTTACTGTACAATAACTCAAACCCACTTTGTAATATTTTCAAGCATTGCTATTTCATGACACACTTTTGTATCATGTGATTAATTCTAATTTGGTTTCAATGCTTCGAAAATCAAAGAACTAATTCTGCATTTTAACCTGAATTGTTTTTTATAATTTTTTTAATAACGTAAGTGACGTGGCATTTTGTGTCATGTGTTAGATTTGGAATAACTGGCACGACACTAATGCTACCACTACGTAGCAACGCGCCAGTAGTGGATGCAACAAGTTGGAGAGGAGTTACTTGCATAATATTTGAAGAGTAATGTTATGTGTACTTAAAAGAAAAAATTATAAAATATTTAATTGTTCACATGTCAATTATTGATATGTTAAAAAATTATGAAATTTAAAATTCAAGATTTGAGTTTGAAAATACAACCAGTTAAATGAGATGCAGTTTAGATAATGAGTAGAAATAAAATTTAAAAGTTAAATAAAATATTAGTAGAATATTATTTTTTTTAATATTATTATTATTTTGAAAGTTGAAACAGTTATAATAATAAAATGATATGAAACACTCACACTATCCAAACAGACATGAAACTTGTAAGTAAAAATTCAAATATAATTATAATTTCACATACCATTACTCTTATTTCGAATCCAATGATAATGTTTGTAGGGCTAGTCAGTTTGTACTCGATATCACCTCGTGATATTCCACCTCAACCTCAGTCCGGGTCTAACCTGGACCTAAGTCTTGGAGATGTATTTGTTTCGACCTATCCCACCGAGCCGAGGGTTGGAGAGCCGAGGAAACCTTTTACAAACCCGTGAAACTCAAGGATTGATTTTATTTGTAACCCTTTCTATTAACTATAATGGACGCTATAGTGTTATAAAAAATAAATAAATAACGGACACTATAGTAAATAATGTATTTGCACATCAATTTGCAAATACCGTAAAAAAAATTTATTTTTAAAGCACTGAAGATTGCTACTACAAATGAATTGAAAAGCATCTCGGATATACACACACACACACACACATATATATTTACATATATCTTGGTCTTCTTTTAAATCTAGAAACGATATAAAAACTATTTCAAAGTGTTTGGTTAGTACTAAATAAGTTAACCTTTTTATTATG
The DNA here is from genome assembly GCA_011037825.1 of Carya cathayensis. NCBI lineage: Eukaryota > Viridiplantae > Streptophyta > Magnoliopsida > Fagales > Juglandaceae > Carya > Carya cathayensis. Next base: position 1,414,084 of record QGSO01000213.1, on the reverse strand, counting down.
TCGTGCATTTAAATGAAAAGCCATTTAAAATGGATTTATTCCTAACTTTGCATGAGTTTCCATCTTAAAGAAAACTGCAAGGAATACAAATGTTAGGTATTTAGCATTAAAATACAAACTGACTTGACCTGAGAGACCGGGTTGATTCTTATGGACTTGAAGAGAAAGAGCTTTCAGAGCGAAGATTTCTTGAGTAGAGGCAATAGACATTGACCTATTTCGTAAAAATAATACTTTGGAAAATAAGTGCGAGCAGATTTAAGTACAAAATAAATACTTTCTCAACCAATTACGGTGTGTAGTCATAGTTTATACACGAATAATGAACAAGAAAGATTTAAAAAAAAACTGACTTTGTCTGCCTTCATCAGATGTTGAAGAGAAAACGTTGCTCCTGTTGAGGATTCTCCAGAGCCATCACGTGTTTCTGGAATGAAGCCGCGGCTTCTTCCCTTTCCTCGAATTGTCCCAGTTTGTGAAATACAATGGCCATCAAATAGAAAGCCTCGGCGGCCAATTCGTGATACTGTACAACACAAGCATTTCAAATCTCACCTTCCGGAGAGAGAGAGAGAGAGAGAGAGAGAGAACAGGAACAATTTACCAATACATCATATTAGGAAACGTTGTGCTAAAGCATATTTGTACGTGAAATTGTAGTTTGCACTCTCAAGATAATGTCTTTTCTAGTATGCATCCTCAACCTATCAAAAGGTTCTAATATACACCCCCACTAAGATTTAGTTATTATGTCACGTGATCTATTTTTGACTAACTTAGTATACAGATCTTAATCAAAGGCACAATAAAATTTTTGAACAGTTTGAGGAAACAATGTATCAAAGTTGATACTTTGGGTGCCCATTGCAAAATAGATGGGAATTCAAGAATGCAAAGTCTATTTACCACTATAAAAGTAACAACATTATAAATTGTTCAAAATGTTATTTTCTGTTTACAATATCATTACATGTGTTCTATACAAATATATTTTTCTTATATTTTTTTATCCTTAATGCTTCTAGTACCTTAGTACCTTGACTTGATTGTTTAATCAATGCAACAAAGTAAATATATATATATATATATATATATCATTAAACCCAAAAGCCAGTACCACCTCAAGTAAACATGGTAAAGTGAGCTTATGGTGGAGGATCGGCAATATTTGAATGGAAGTGTTCCAGTCTAGAGCATTTCCTAAAGCAGGTAAATGGTATGGTTATGATACTACACAAACAACTCTATCCGTTGACAGTGATAGCATCACAAGATCAAAGTGGGCACAAAATCAAAAGAATGGAGAATCATAGTTTGAGCAACTCCATGTTAAACAATATTTAACCTCAACTCTCACCTCTGCCTAATCTGCATGACTCGGCAAATTCCAATGACATAGTTTAAGCATAGCTAGAAAGATTGATAGTTGCAGATTTCAATTTTTATAGGATACAGAGTCATGGCATACATGGTTAAGAGAAGAATAAAGAAAAGGGAAACCTCATATTTCACTGACAAATGGATAGATATTCTTGCCTCATAAGATAGCTTTACCTCCAACACTTGAAGTTCAATAGAAGCTTGTCTCAAAGGATCGAGTACGACCTCAGGATTCTCAAAAACTGTAGAGAAAAAAGATTAAAAAAAGGGTAAACTTACATATAAATCTTTAAAATATAATTTACTTGACTAAAACCAAAACTAGGTCAAATGGGCATCTATGCACATAATGTGACCACACTAATTTTATCCACAAAACCACTGTGCTATGTCCAATTCAACCGGCTCAGAGATACTAATGCTAAACTCAGCTACACATTCTCAGCTCCATCCTCCCCATATTATAAATAATTTCCCATACAACGTCAAAATAAAGCCTTCGTAGAAGTTGCTATAATTAGGGTTGGCAATTCATATCGTGTCTTTCGGATTTGTGTCAGGTTATTCAGATTATTGTCATGAAAGAGCCAACCCTAACCCGTCTCGAATAACAAAATGAGTCATTCAAGTGCATGTCACTTGGGTTAGTGTCAAGTTAGCTGGGTTTGGGCCAGGTTAACCTATTTTTCTGAGTCTTCATGCTCTTTCATGCATTTTCCAATGAATATTTGAAAACATAATTATCCTATGCTTTAAGTTGTTACAACATATGGAAAAAAGATTTACTTTATACATCAGCACTTGTTGATTTATAGAGAATTGAAGGAAAATATAATTCCACAAAGAGAATCACAAAAACTACCTCTGTGATTCTCTTTGTGGACGTATCAGTTCTCATAATTGAAATTGACAACAAAATATAAATTTTTTATCTGAAACTTTACAGAGTCAATTGCTTTATACATTTTTTCTTTGACTTATCAAACACGACCTATCAGTTTTTGGCAAGATGTTTGGGTTGGAGATACGGCTCTTAAGATGCTTATCCTTCTATTTTCAGAATTGCACGGGAACAAGATGCTTTGGTGGCTGACTTGAGGTAAATTACTAATGGTTCACAGCAGTGGAATGTCAGTTTTATTAGGGAGGCACATGATTGGGAAGTAGGTGTTCTTGTTGAGTTCTTTAACTTGCTTTACACCATTGGACCTGTTGATACAGTGGTGGATCAGTTGGTGTGGCTGCCTTCCAGCACAGGAAAGTTTTCTGTACCCTCTTTCTATGAGGCTCTCACTACTCAAGCTTGTAATCACTTTCCTTGGAAGAGCATTTGGCGGAGTAAAGCACCTCCTAAGGCTACTTTTTTTGTTGGGACAGCATCCCTAGGGAAGAATATGACCATTGACAATCTAAGGAAACGTGGGATCATCCTCATTGTTTGGTGCTGCAGAAATAGTGGTGAAACAGTGGATAATTTACTTCTACATTGTGAGTTTGTAAGGGCCATATGGAATTACTTTTTCAGCAAAATGGGATTAGCATGGATTATGCCAGGGAGGGCGGTTAATCTACTAGCTAGTTGGAGAGGGATCACGGGGATATAACAAATTGCAGTTGTGTGGAAGATGTCTCCAATTTGTCTACTTTGGTGCATCTGGAGTGAAAGAAATGATAGAAATTTCGAGGATCTTGAGTGATCCTTGGAAGAGTTTTAAGAGTTTTTTTTTTTTTTTTGGAGGACTTTATTTATGTGGACCATTGTTATAGACTTAAATGGTCTCAGCTTCCATGATTTCCTTGTAACCGTTTCTAGTTCCTAACTAGGTGAATCACATGTATACTTCCTATGTACGAGGGCTATGCCTATTTCTATATCAATAAAATATCTTCTTACTTATAAAAAAAATAGCATGAATATTCATGACTTTCTTGTATCCCTAGCCTACCAAGCAAGGTGTTGCTCTTTTATACGCCCCATGTACTTGACTATGTCTATTTTCTATGATCCATACAATTATTTTACCAATCAGGAAAAAAATGCTTACAAAGAACGAAGTTTGTTCAGTAGTTCAAAAGCCCTATAAAGTTGTTGAGCGAGTGACAGAGTAGCAACTTGACCTCATATTACTTTGACATGAGCATGCAATAAAAATGAATATATTTGCATAAGGACGACCATGAAATCAACAAAACATCTTCAATGTTTTTCCATCCAATTTATTGGACTATTTGCAGTTGCAAGAAACAAGTTTTATATCAATATATCTTTGAATTTGTACAGGTCGGAACTTCTTCTGAGTTGCTAGGACTTGCAGGCGGAGGTATTTAACATAATTAAGATTTAGTGGGTTCTGCCCCTTAAGAGGTTGATATGGCGGAATCTTTTGTAGAAATCATAGAAATTAAAAAGTTTGAAAGAAGATTCCTCTATATTTAATGTGATGTTTAGCAAGAATGAAATGACCAAACTTTTGAAGACTCTGGATGGCAATAAATTTAAGGTCTATAGTCAACTATCCAAATTTGAGGATTAAAATTACACGTGCATGACAGTAAAGCTAAGCACACATTTTGAGTCAAAGTTAACAAATATATCAACCTGGGCAAAATCAGATTGGTAACATCTAAAATTGAGGATAAAGTCCTATATACAGGCATAAAAATTAATCAACATTGCAACAGTGAACATACACAGACAACACTAAGTTTACTGAAGTTTATGAAAATGGGGTAAAAAAGAAGTCTAAAGGTTTCAATATTAGAAGTGAATGCCTAGGGTCAATATTAGAAGTGAATGCCTAGGGGCTGGCTCAAGTGGTAAGGGCCTTGGTCTTAGGGGTATGGTCCCCTAGGTCTAAGGTTCTAACCCCTGGGTCCAAACAATTTCTAGGGGTTATGTCCCATTGGAGAAAAGCCAATGATTTACCTGATTAGTGAGATGGGCACATTACACAAGTCTGGGGTTTAACTGGGTAAAGACATTGCGTTTGCACAGTCTCCGGAGTTTCTTATCATCAAAAGATATTAATGATGTGAAAAATAGAAAGACCAATTTTACCTGAAAAGCTTGGATCAGACAGGTAACACTTTGCTTCTGCAATGTAAGCCCGAGCACAAAGCTCCAAACCTCCATGACCAAGAATCATAGGGAAAGCCCCATGTATAAGGCCTAAAGCTCTTTTTGCATGGTTTGATCCAAGTGAGAGCCACAACTCTGCCAGAGTGAGAGTGGCTGATGCTCTTAGAAGATCTAAGTTAAATGACTGGCAAAATGAGAGACTTGCCAATGCATATGGCAAACCTAGAACAGCATTTCCCGATCGCTGACAAAAGAAATTAAGGTTTACCCTTTAGAGCAGTTATGTTTATAAAGAATTGGAAGAGAACTCATAGCAAACTTATAGGGTTGAGAATAACTCCACACCCACAAGGCTGAGAGGAGAGAAGTAGAAATCAGTGATTAATAGATATATTTAAGATAGTTAATACAATATTAAATATATGCTAATGAGTAGTGATAGAAACAAAGCTCTTTTACATTTTTTTGACAACCCTATTTTAAATGGAGGGAAATTTTGTAAAACAATGATACTCTTACAAATATGTTCTACAAAAATACCCACAATTTAGGATACGGTTGAAAATTTTGTACAAAAAGGTGGTGTCTTTATCATTTTTGCTAATACAGCAGAACAGTTAACCACCACAACAATAGTCATTTATGAACATAGGGACAGTATCAAGTATGGAAAACGCATCTGTTGATTTATTTATTATAAGACTATACTTCTACAAAATATTTCATTTGTGGAGGCTTTCATGCTAACAAATTCAATCAACATATTAATTAAAAAAATTTCATGCCTGTAATTGCAATACACTGTTATGCAATTGATTGTTCTTTCGTTCTTTTTTGCATGCATGACAAGTGAGACCATTATTTTTTTTTTTTTTTTGCTCTTGAAAACAACTCAAAACCAACAAAGTAATAGTTAGGACAGTTTAATATACTATAAACACCATGCATACGGTAAAATATGCCACTTTACCTTATGGATTTCAGCAAGCAAAAGAAGAACAGTAGCGTTCTCAACCTGCAGATTGAATTTGTAACACATGCAAAAGAGGGAGTGTGCTACTGCAGCAGCCTGCATAACATCACATTAAAGCAGACATAAAAAACATGGGCAACACAAACAATTACATTAATAGAGGACACCTTTCAGGGTTTTTTAGTCTTCACGACAGACTATGCAATTAGTATTTCACTAAACCAAGCACTAATTTGCTCACCAAACCTAGACAACTTAATTAAAATATCCAGAAACTTTCACTGAAATCTCCATATTGTTTAAAAATTATTTCAATGTGTACCATGGCCATTGCTATTTCTATTTGCAATATAGATCTCTTTTTATCAGTAAACAAAATTGTATTGATAATAAGAATAGGCAAGTACACAGATATTTGCCAAATATATATCACATCTATCCTTCTGATGCCATCTGTACAGGAACTAATGTTTCAATCTGTGCAGGTAGACAATAATTACTCATTTATAACACAAGCTATACAGCAGAAGTAATTATAAATTGCAGATGGACCAAACTAGCTGAACAAAATATGTTAGGTATTGAAATATCAAACCTCACTGAACTGGTTGGCAGCAAGCAATGTACGAGCATGGCGAAGGCTTGCTTCTGTCTTCAGCTCCATGTCCACACCAGTGACTGATGAAGCCAGAACTCCAAGTTCATCGCATACTTTTTGTGCCAGCTTCAAATTTCCTCTATATGAGAGTGCAACATTGAATTTGGATCAAAGGTTGAGAGCAATAAGGACAGGCTCCATATGGCAGATTGATTAGAAATAGATCCGTAACATAAATTGAAGATAATGAAAACAATGCACATTGTCAACTTACAGATGTAAATTATGCTCATGGAGCAACTGCAATTTCAGTAGCAAGATTCGTGATTTTGATACAGATAAAAACTTCTCCTCTGCTATTTTAATAGCGGCAAAAGCCTCTAGAAATAGAGAGAAACAAAGAACATAAGGTCATCAAGGATGAAAAGCATGAACGCGTGGATGGATGTGTGCATGGGAGAGAGTTTCTGCTCATAACATTAAATGACATAGCATTATATACAGTCAAGTCATATCATAAAACTCCATTAGAAATCTGGAACAAGCACAAACATTCAAGGAAACTAGCAGTTTGGAAGAGAAAAATCAATATCATTTCAACATAAGTTTTGCATAGCATGGCTCACTCCTCTGACAACAAAGTCTGACTATGAAAGTTACCAATTGCAACACAAGAAATTACAGGGCCACCACCTTTGCACACTATGGAGGTGTGCACAAACGAAAGGAGCAGTAGATTCAACATTTTTCAGGAAGTGGAATTTCAACCACAGGTAAGAGAGAGAAAACTTGTGTAAAGGAAAACAAGACAATTAAAATCAACAGCTACCATAATGGCTTCTACATATTTCTGATGGCTAAATGTTACAAAACCACCCAAAAAACTGTCATACTCTCTGAAAGCTTGACTTCCTCCATCTCTTCTCTTTCCAATTTTCACCAATGAGATCCATATCCTAATCCCCTCCCTAGCAGCACCCTCAGTTCCTCTATGACTCGCCAAAACTTCCTGCTGCCCAACTATTGACCAAGGTCAATATAAGGTCAATCTTCCGGCCAATGAAATTGATTTCCATGGGTTTTTTCTATTACTATCAAATGGGTCTAATATTTGAAGCGATTACTATAAAATTAACGATAGATCAGCCTTGCATGTGGCTAGATATGACATTGGATTCAGTTTCAAAACAATTTGGGAAGGTTTGGGAGCTGATCATCTATAAATCTTAGTGCTGCCAGTTTAGACTGGTGATGGACGTGCTTGGAGAATCCACGAGCTTTGGATATCTGAGATTGTGGTGTGGGCGCAGTTGGTGGTGGTTTGGGTGGAGTATGGCAGAACATAGGTCTTGTGGCAGTTCGTAGTGGTCACCATTGGGGGGTGTGTATTAGGACTTTTCCACAGCAAGGGCATGTTGGGTAAAATTGTAGCTTTTTTTTTCAGTTGATTTCCAGTTTTTGTTTGGTTCCAGTGAGATGATGGGTTACAACTTTTGGCACGAGAAGAAATGTTGAAAATATGGTTGTAACGCCCCAATGGAAGGCCCAAACCATATGACCTATATTCCGGAAGGACTAGTCAATGATACAATTAGAGTCCCATTGGAACTTTATAAAGAGCAACAACTTCTCCTTCCCAAGCAATGTGGGATCCCATACACCACCTACCTTTATCCTTATCATATTGGGGTATTACAATGGTGGACGTCATTTTCAATGTTTCCATCAAACAATTAAAACAATGTTCTCTGTTTATGTGTTTTGTGATGGACTTCAGGACTGAAAAGGGGATTTAGGGCTACGGACTATAGAAGAACACCTTTAGGGTTTGTATAAAGAACTACATTTCAGAAAAAGGAGGTAAAGGTAGAGACCATTTTCTGAAGCAAACAGTACGCAGGGACTCATTTGGTTTTGCCTTAGTTTTAGGCTTTCCCAGATGTTTCTTCTCTAGCCATGCAATGGCTACAGCATGAGTTACTTTTCACCCACCAAATGATATTTTCAAAGGGGATCTCGTACCCAGTCCCCCTCTAAACACCAGATAGAAAGTTCAATTAACTATTATTTACCGATAAAAAAAACACCTGCTAGAAAGTTAACTTCTAACTGTTTGATGGTAACTAAGCCATCTTATCTTCTACAACACTATCAAGAAACCAATGACTCTTTAACTCTCAATCTCGCACCACCCTCATAATTCTAGAAGCCACTGACTCTTAACTATTCCTGAATATTAAGTATATTGTGAAAATGCACAATCAAAAAAATACGAAATGAAGAACAATAATCCAAGAAAAGGACAATCCCATGTCAAAAGATGGTAAACAAAACAAAATAAAAGTAAAACCCAATCTCATTTAAGTGATGGACAAGCTTTTCATCTGACCTTTGTATCCTCTAAAAACTGCTAAATGTTGGATAAGCTTCACGTATGCTACAGCAGCATCAGATGAACTGAGAACATCAAAGAAAATGTCATTTTAAATTAAGGTTTTATTGGAAAGAAGATAACATGGCTTGTGAAAGAGACAATGAAAATCAACAAAAGATACTTTCTAATTACCTCAAAGCATCAGTAAAGCAAGTTGCATAAATCAGCGCATTTATTCGAGCAAGAGGAGCACTGATAACAAATAGCATAAAAATCAGTGAGCTTTATGATGCTTCCCTCAAAATTAAAATTACATTTAATTTAATAGATGCTTACATATATCCATAAAAATAGATACTTACATATAACAACACATGAAAAATGGTCAAGTAAAAAGTATGCTGGATTCATGTTAATTTTCAGTTTCATTGAGTTCATTCAAACTTATATGTTAAATTCTTAAATATCGTAAAAGCTTAAGAAGCTCAAGAGTAGAAAATCTAGTCATTTATTTACTGTTCCCACACTCCTTAGAGATGGGCCAAAGAAACCCCCCCCGGGCAAATATCAATAAGCTAGGACATGTGGACTTAATGGGAGGAATAGATATGAGAAGAATTTGACACAGGACTACTTGCCATAACACAATATTAAGTTGCATCTTTCCTCCAAAGTTTTTAAGTAGTTGGGTAATGGAAAATTAATCATACAATTTTAAAACACACAAGCCGAAGGATGTACCAAGGGCCAAACCAGAGACAATGAAGAGTCATTCCCTCTTTACATTATTCTCATGCCCGCATGCAATTCAATGTCATCCAGCTAGGACAGCCTCTCAATATCAGACATTTGCCAATAGAAAGCCTAGGGGATGCCGAAAGGCGACTATAGTAGTTTCATTTTCCAAAGGTAAAGGAGAAAGATAATTGCCCAATCCCCTAGATAAAGGGGGTTTACAGTCCAATCTACTCGAAGCAGAAAGGTAAAAACCTGTAACTGAGTTTAGGAGTTATTCTCACCAATTATCATGTAAACGCTACTTCTGGTAACTGAGTTCCATTTGCCTATCAAGAACTTGGTCTCTGAGACTATGGGCATGTTTGGATGCTCAAAGTTTCTCAGTTAATATTATTGTAGTTTTGAAGTTTTTTAATATTATTGCTCAAAGACTATGGGCATGTTTGGATGCTCAAAGTTTCTCAGTTAATATGTTTGGATGTAGTTTTTTAATATTATTTTGTTTTGAAGTTTGTAAAAGTTGTATTGATTTTTGTGTTTTGTTTTTAAATTTGTAAAAGTTATATTGATTTTTGTGTTTGAGTAATGATTAGATAAAAAAAAGTAAAAATTTGAAACTGAAAAGTGTTTTGTTTTTTAGTGATGTTCAGGAATGAAGTTATGATAAATTTTGAGAATTTTGGAAATTCTCATGTTTGCCAAACATGCCCTATATCTTCATCACTAGGGCTATTCTTATGCAGAAAGTTTTGAGTTTAGGAACCCTCATGGTAGACACCATTAGGGGACCATTATCAAGGACCTTTGATACACCCTTATCGAGAACCTTTGATACAAGTCATGGTGTGTCTAAACGTGCATTCTTGTGATCGGATGCACATGTAAAAGCAAATTTGCTGCAAGGAGAATCCATATAGAAAGAGCATATATATACTACATTTATAAAAAGCGTAATGCTATACACTACACCACCATCCCACTTGCATTCCACTATATATGATGTGGTGCATTTATCACTATTTGATGATAAAGAAGCATGCAATAAATAATCATTCAATATGGTAAATATGCCACATCTTACTTAGTAAGATGCAAGTAGGATGGTAGTAAAGTGTATAGAATTTTCTTAATAAAAATACAGTTACACACACACACACACACATATATATATTCATATATGCATGATACAAGCACGCATGCATACATACACACACACCAACCTAATAATCCAGGTCAGAAATTGACTTAAACAAAATAGGATCCCTCATGTTTTGCAATTTTAACAGGAAAACTCACAAACAAAAATAACAGAAAGCCTTAAAAGTTAAATAAGCATAAGAAAAAATAAGAGAAATACAGTCTATATTAAATAAAGATCACCTGCCATATATCTCCCATGCAGTGGCTCGGAGTAAGTATGAAGAACCTATTAATTGCAGTACCGATCCAGGAATGGAACTCGGCTGTGCATAAAACTGGAAAGCATTGGTATTGCTTCCAGATCCATTCTCTTGCGACAATACTACTGAACCCAATGGATTTTGTAAATTCTTAAGCCAGACAGTACTAAAAGCACCATCCGTTGTCATTGTAGAACTTTCTGAGCCAAACTCGCTAATCAAATGAGAACTTAACCTCAACTCCTGCAAATTTAAACTAATGAGAAAAGGATGACTATACCTCTAAGGAACCAAATTACTTAGAATTTTGTCTGAAATGAACAAAGAGCAAAGAATAACCATCAAAGGCCTCATATTACCTTGCAAACATTGATTGGGCATGTTTTAAGCTTCATGGAAGCTTTGGGACCAAATGATAGTAGAGGTCTTTGCACATGCTGCACAAGTTGATATAAAAATTTATATTTCCTTGACATCATAATATGAAAATAGGATGAGTAAAATTCTAGCCGCCTGTCTAAATATATCTAACAGGTAATTCATCGTGTCACTGAGATAATAGATTGAGTACTGGATTTGTTGCCTCCTAAAGCCTTTTTTGGTGCCTTAGGTGACAGCTGTCACACATGGACAAACAGGTACTCAAAGCACCAATACAATGTCGAGTAAATTGCAGCAGTACCATGCATGGTATTTCATTTTTAAAGAGGACATAATGCATACAAGCAATACACAAAGGCTACCAAATTCAGGGGAAGACATACATAGAATAAAATGCTTGCAAAGTGAAAATTCTTATAGCAACCCCAATTCTTACCGTCAAATCAAATTTAGCCTTTGCAAGATGATTAGAAGTCACCAAGCGTTTCAACTTTAGACTTTCCGCTCTCTTCAGAGATCCTCTGAGAAGGACAAACAATTGTTGCTGGACAGAGAGTGAAATACCGATATTGGTCGAAGGTGAGAATGATGATCCAAGTATCCCGGATGTACTTGAGACACCAATTTCAGACAACATGTTGCAGACAGCTGCTAAAGTGAATGCAAGGCAAGTGTCATTGCTTTGCTGCACAAATAGAAATTCATAAGGGCTCCTCACAAAACAAACAGTCAAAATAAAAAATGCCACAACCAATAGGAAAACAATTGGCGCTTTACAATGAATAGCCCGCATCATATTTTAAATAACTGCAAAAATTGGGTCCACGTTATGTTTTTTAAGACCACAATCCTTCATTAGTTTGAATTGGTCTTCCATTCCCTATGTTACCCAAAAACAAACATAGGGAGAGGAAAACTAAGCCCTATTACTAAATCCATACGACACTAGTCATATAAGACCAGAAACTGTAATCCTGTTCAGCCAAATCGTATTTTAAATTAAGGATTTGGTTTACATATTACAAAACACCATACAAACATTATAGCACCCAAATTCTCCTGACATCTCATCAACTGATCAAAGCTATAAACAAATTAACTTCAAAAGATAAAACCAGAAAGGATATGCAAGTGTAATAGTCCAATAGATGACAGTCAAGGAACAGAGAATTACAGAAATAGAAATTTACCTGTTGAGAAACACAAACTGCTTCAGTCAAAACCTAAACACAGTAAAGCAAAACAATTATTAAATAAATGCAGGGGCATGAACCCGAACTACAATAAGTCTGGTTTCACACATGATACAGAAAAATGAGAAAGAATATATTTGGGAAGGGGCAATGGTTTCCCCATGCTCACCTCCAAAGCTTGCTTTGGATGCCCAAACCGGAAATGCATCATCCCTAGAAATAATAAAGCAATTTCATATCGTCCAAAATTATTGCAACCAGATGCAGGAGGAACAATATCAATTCCTTCTGTCCCTGCACTTTTGTGCCAACATTTTTCAGATCAGATAATCTTTTATACATTTTCCGGCTGGATTTAGAAAAGGAAAGAGGATAATGATCATAGAAAGAACAAATTCTTAGAGATACATTCTTTCTAAAACAAAATATTAAATAAATTACCAAAAGCACGTAATTTGAGACCCCTGGTACTGGGAAAAAAAAAAAAGTAAAATTCAAAGAAGAAAAAATCAGATGAGGAAAGGTTTATGGCCTTCATGTAGACACAACATCTATTTTTCATCTAATTATTTGTAAGAAGATGCTAAATTTCTCAATGGACTGAAAAGAGAGTAGAGAAATATTGCATCTCAGCTCCATTTTTCGCTTCTTTGATAAACCAATTACAATGGAACCTTTCTATAGAGAGCAAATAATGGGAGCAACAGAAACCTAACAAATCATGCAAAAAACTGTTTCAAAAGTTTCAATAATTAGAGTGAATGAAAATTTTCAAATGAAGAAAGGAACTAAACTTTTACTGGCCCAAAATTTTACTTTTGGTTTGGCATTGCCCATAACTGGCAAAATACAAGTGGTTGTTCGAATTTTCAAGTACCATTGTAAAATTTAAAAACAAGTAATCAATGTGTAGAGTTTCGCAATATCGTTAGCCAAAAAAATCTGAAATAATAGAGATGAAATTCAAAGTCCTCCTAATTCAAGATGAAGAGATAAACAAGTCAGATAACTGGTTAGATGATTTTGAAAAACTCAGCTAAGAGTATGAGAAGCCAAAAAAACCAAACTTCAAAATGTCACTAGAATTGTCAGATGGAGCGAACTTGAGGAAACAATGATGAAAAATTTAGTCAAGAATGCTTTGCTGCACAAAATGTCATTGCCAGCAAAAACACCATTGCATCCCCACCCATCGAAAGCATGCCACTGGTACTTGTAAATGGTCATTGAAGTAATAAAAATAATTCTGATAACCTATTTTATAGTAAGCCTCTTGTCGATATAAAAATGCCAAGCGGCCGGACCACATTTTTCCATTTTCAGTTTACATTATTAAAGTTAGGTTACTACATGGAAATTAGCAACCACAAAGGAAATTTTTTAAGAACATTTCCAAAATAGACAGTGATATAGAATTTTGATTTACCTGTAATCAAAATAGCGATGAAGATTCTCCAAAGCAGCAAAATAATCATCATGACAAAGACTATTCAAGTAACGCAAAAAATGGACCTACATCATAATCCAACATAACCGGAAAATCATTGGATTTAAAGAGTGGTGGAGCCAGGAATTTATCTTTAGGGACTAACTTATCTTATAATAATAATAATAATAATAATAACTTTTTGTATAACGTATATCTTTCATAGATAATAATACAAAAAAGAACGCATAAAACATAACTGAATATGTGAAAAAATATCAACATGTTTAGCAACCTAAAGATGCTATAAGTATGTCATGGTTGTAGCAGATTATGAGAGAAATATAGTTCCAATATATTATTTTAATGGAGGCAGAGAGTGGAGACCCCCCCAGATTTAAAGCTATAGAAAGAAAAGTGAAGAAAGCAAAATTACAAAATACAAAACAATAAAAGCATTAAAATGAAGAAGGAAGACTAAATTACACGATGCAGCTCAGGTGCCAATTTATGAAGCCGCCTTAAAATAAGTTCAAAAGAATTTAAAGAGACACAGCTTCCATTCCTGCCAGAAGAATATTAATGAGTCTCAGTAAAACCTAAGGTCCAATTTCATAAATTCGTGCGCGAAAAACTTTAAATTAGATAAAAAGTGTCAAAGTATCATTTACTTTTCAATTGCATCAGCCTGCTCTTGTAAGTATCCTTGTATCTGCCAGTTTGATCTTAGGAATATCCCACAATTGGGCTCAAAATCTCGTAATGTATCGTTTGGAGGATGTACATATGAAGAAGCCTCTCTATCTTTGTCCCCTTGTTTGGGTTTCACATCAACAAGAACCTCAATATCTGCATGCTTAGTTTGTTATATGATTAACATTGTACTTCTCAACATAAAACATCAAGTGTCACTAGGACGCCAAATTTAACCAAGCATAATATGAGATGAAGGGCATACTTCTTTCATGTCCGCAGGTAGGAAGATGGTTAATTGTACTACTTAGAGTATTAGCATTGGAATAGGCAAAGGCAAAGCCAAAATTTGGCTTTGCCTTTTTCCTACTCCATTAAAGAGAGATTCCCACATTGAATTATCCATCTATTAACCAAAATAATATTAAAATATTATTAATTTAGTAATAATAATACTATTTTCTAATTTATTTTTTTCATATTTTGCAATTCTACTTATCATATGTTAATTAATAAACAAATTATAATTAAATTAACTTATAAATAAAAAAAATTATAATTAAACTAACATAAATGTGCCTTGTAAGCAAAACATTTGCCTTTGGAGAGAGAGAGAGAGAGAGAGAGTCTGAGAGGGAGGGGAGAGAAATTTTTTTTGATAGGTTAAAAAAAGAAATTAACGTAAATTATTCAAACCATACAAATATGTAGAATTATTGTAACTTGTAAGTAAAAAATTTGTCTTAGGGACACCTCATCTAGACTAGCATACTATAGCACAACCTATTATAGCATTTTAACAGATTGTTAATTTAGATCTATGATACATATAAAAAAAAAGTACAAGATCTATGAGAAAATTATTGTAGTGGTCCCTTGATCATTTTTTGAAACTTGTCCCTGGGATTAAAAATAATAATAATAATAAAAATAAAAACAGGTTCAAAATAATCACTACAAGACCTGCACAAGTTTAACATTTCAGTAGTATTCCTATGAATCACCATTCCATCATCTCAAGGATACTATCCTTTCCTTGTATGACTATCTTAACTGAAGACCCAAGTACTTCAAGGGGAAGAACAACCCTAAAACCAAGGATAGGAGCCAAACCTCCAAAATATTCCACATCACCAAGAGGGACTAATTTTGATTTAACCAAGTTAATTTTCCAACCCTATATAAAGCCCCAAACATAAAAGCAGGCACAGTCAATGGCGGAAGTGCTACAGACTAGCCTCAAAGAAAAGAAATGGGTCCTCTGCAAAAGAAAAAGAAAAAAAAAAAGACAAATACGGCACAACCATGTTCCTCTACACAGTAGCATATGGCATCCAACTCAAAGCCTCCATGACCACCACAAAGAGTAAGGAGGATAAAGGGTCCTCCTGTCACAGGCTGCAATAGTTTTGAAGTAACTTGAGGGTGTACCATTTATCTAGACAGGGAGACACATTGAAGAGATAAAGTGCACTATCCACTCACATCTTTATTTTCCAAGGTCACATCACCTCAACATATACAATTGAAAATCAAAATTGACAAGATCATAAGCCTTCTTTATTTCAATTTTACATAACACACCTAGATCCTAGATGGAAGTCTACTATCCAGGCTTTCCTTGGCAATAAGGCCCAAGTGTAAGATCTATCTCCTCCTAATTAATGCATTTTGAGCCTGGGGTCTTATTCAAATTGGAAATCCAACAAGGGAATACTTCAATGTGTAGAGTTTCGCAATATCGTTAGCCAAAAAAATCTGAAATAATAGAGATGAAATTCAAAGTCCTCCTAATTCAAGATGAAGAGATAAACAAGTCAGATAACTGGTTAGATGATTTTGAAAAACTCAGCTAAGAGTATGAGAAGCCAAAAAAACCAAACTTCAAAATGTCACTAGAATTGTCAGATGGAGCGAACTTGAGGAAACAATGATGAAAAATTTAGTCAAGAATGCTTTGCTGCACAAAATGTCATTGCCAGCAAAAACACCATTGCATCCCCACCCATCGAAAGCATGCCACTGGTACTTGTAAATGGTCATTGAAGTAATAAAAATAATTCTGATAACCTATTTTATAGTAAGCCTCTTGTCGATATAAAAATGCCAAGCGGCCGGACCACATTTTTCCATTTTCAGTTTACATTATTAAAACCCAAATTCTCCTGACATCTCATCAACTGATCAAAGCTATAAACAAATTAACTTCAAAAGATAAAACCAGAAAGGATATGCAAGTGTAATAATCCAATAGATGACAGTCAAGGAACAGAGAATTACAGAAATAGAAATTTACCTGTTGAGAAACACAAACTGCTTCAGTCAAAACCTAAACACAGTAAAGCAAAACATTTATTAAATAAATGCAGGGGCATGAACCCGAACTACAATAAGTCTGGTTTCACACATGATACAGAAAAATGAGAAAGAATATATTTGGGAAGGGGCAATGGTTTCCCCATGCTCACCTCCAAAGCTTGCTTTGGATGCCCAAACTGGAAATGCATCATCCCTAGAAATAATAAAGCAATTTCATATCGTCCAAAATTATTGCAACCAGATGCAGGAGGAACAATATCAATTCCTTCTGTACCTGCACTTTTGTGCCAACATTTTTCAGATCAGATCAACTTTTATACATTTTCCGGCTGGATTTAGAAAAGGAAAGAGGATAATGATCATAGAAAGAACAATTTCTTAGAGATACATTCTTTCTAAAACAAAATTAAATAAATTACCAAAAGCACCTAATTTGAGACCCCTGGTACTGGGAAAAAAAAAGTAAAATTCAAAGAAGAAAAAATCAGATGAGGAAAGGTTTATGGCCTCATGTAGACACAACATCTATTTTTCATCTAATTATTTGTAAGAAGATGCTAAATTTCTAAATGGTCTGAAAAGAGAATAGAGAAATATTTCAACTCAGCTCCATTTTTCGCTTCTTTGATAAACTAATTACAATGGAACCTTTCTATAGAGAGCAAATAATGGGAGCGACAGAAACCTAACAAATCATGCAAAAAACTGTTTCAAAAGTTTCGATAATTAAAGTGACCGAAAATTTTCAAATGAAGAAAGGAACTAAACTTGTACTGGCCCAAAAATTTACTTTTGGTTTGGCATTGCCCATAACTGGCAAAAGACAAGTGGTTGTTCGAATTTTCAAGTACCATTGTAAAATTTAAAAACAAGTAACAATTCTAGTGTTTTTTCTGCTGTTAACTCTACTGTAAACCTTTCCTCTTTTGATCTTTGACATTTTAGGTTAGGTCATCCTTCCATCAAAAAGATTCAAACAATTTATAAGTCAATACCTGTTATTACTACTTCTTCCAACTTCACTTGTAATATCTGTCCAATGGCAAAACATAAAAGATTGCCATTCAATGTTAGTGATTCTGTCAACAATAAAGTTTTTGATTTGATACATCTGGGGTCCTTTCTCTGTTGAATCCATTACTGGTTTTAGATATTTCCTCTCAATTGTAGACGATCACTCACGTTGTACTTGGGTGTATCTAATGAAAAATAAGTCTGACACTCAACCTCTACTTCAGTCATTTTTTACACTCATCAAGACACAATTTGATATTAATATCAAAACAATAAGGACTGATAGAGGAGCTAAGTTTGATATCCCAGATTTTTATTCTTCTAAAGGGGTCATACATCAACAAACCTGTGTAGCTACACCTCAACAAAATGGTGTAGTTGAGCATAAACATCAACATCTCTTAAATGTGGCACGATCTCTAAGATTTCATGCAAATTTGCCTCTCATTTTCTGGAGTGAGTGTGTTCTCACAGCAGCTCACTTAATAAATAGAACTCCCTCTCCTTTGCTATCTGATAAAACACCATATGAAATTCTTTTCTCTAAACCACCAAATTATTCTAATCTTCGAGTCTTTGGTTGTCTATGTTTTGCATCCACTCTAGCTCATAATCGTTCTAAGTTTGCATCTAGAGCTCATCCTTTGTATCTTTCTTGGATATCCATATGGCACCAAGGGTTACAAACTATATGATTTAGAAAACAATACCATTTATTTGTCCAGAGATGTTATATTTCGAGAATCTGTTTTTCCTTTCAAAACTGGTTATGATTTTTCCACTAAATCAGTAGTCATACCAGTACCACAAACAGATGCTCTTGCTTCTGATTATGCACTCAAATTACCTACAACCCAGATCACTCATACAACTCAGATTTCAAACCCCATAAATGATCACATAAACAACTTACCTCCAACTGATTTTCAGTCCAGTTCTGATTCTGTTTCCTCACAACTTCCTACTAGAAAATTGATTGAGCTGAGATATTGCATATTTTAACTATTTAAAACCAATGTATTTTAAATTCCTCATGACATTACTATTGGTTTTAGATGAAAAAATGGTTAATAAGCATAAATATGAGTTGTGATTTTTAATTGATTGATATCATGTTTATGCTTAATTTTATAACTATGATTTAATGGGGCAATATTTCCTCACATATATAGTCTATTTTTGATAATTTATTGATTTGTAATTTATTTTTGAGTGTTATTTCTTTCTTCTTATTTTCAGTTTGAATAAAATTCAAATGGGATCCGGTTGGAACTTTTGACTGAAAGTTGAGAGGAATGAAGAGAAGGAAGGAAGTACTCGACAGCTTCTTATTATTTGGCTTGAATTTTATGTGAAGATCAAATATTTGATGTTGGCTAAAATGTCTTGATTTGGATTGGTGAGAGTTGCACAAGAAAAGAAATAAAAATGGTGGTTGGATTAGAAAGAAATTGGAGGTGCCGTGATTTAAGGGGAGAATGTGAGGAACCAAGGAAATGTCGTGCTTGACTTGTGGAGTTGGTGATGATTATTTCGGCTGGAGTGAATTGGGATTGGAGGAGAACCATGCTTGACTTGGACTTGAGGCAGCTATATATATATATATGTGTGTGTGTGTGTGTGGCTGGACGGAAAGAAAAGGTGAGAAAGAGATAGGAGAGTGGGTGAGTAAAGAAGTGCCATGTAGGAGTTTTCAACCAAGGGAGACAAGCTATTTTATTATGCTGAAAAGTCAAGAAATTCTGCTGCTCTTTCCACCGAAACAATTCCACAAATTGATTACCAAAAAGTCAAGAATATGTGCTGCTCTTTCCACCGAATATGTGCTGCTCTTTCCACCGAAATGTTGCAACAAATTGATCATTGAAGAGTCAACATTTTCTGCTGCAGTCTCCAACATTTTTCAGCTGCTTCTCCACCGAAATTCCCTCCACAAATTGATCATTGAAGAGTCAACATTTTCTACTGCTGTCTACACCATTTTTCAGCTGCCTATCCACCAAATTTCTGCACCAATTGATCATTGAAAGAGTCAACATTTTCTACTGCTGTCTCCACCATTTTTCAGCTGCCTATCCACCAAATTTCTGCACCAATTGATCATTGAAAGAGTCAAGTTTTTGTGGTTCTTTAAATAGAGGTTAAACGTGAGTGAAAGTAGAGAATTTTTTCTGCTTTGCTTTTAGTCTTTTTCTTATGTTCCTTAGCAGTTTTTTTTTAATTGAAGTTGGTGATGTTTTCTTGCAAAAGTTTCGGTTGCAATATTAATTGTTGCTAGCTGATTCTTTAAGTTGGTTAGTAGGTGGAAACGTGTGAGTGAAAGAAGAAGGAGTTGTGTTGTGTTGAAATGCTAAAGTCAAGTCTTAGTGTTCGGGAGTTTTTTCTTTTGGTTGCAATGCTTTGTTGTTTTAGAGTTTTTATTAAGTGTGCTAAGAATTGCTCTAGAATTTTATTTCATTAAGTGTAATACTTTAAATTCTTGCAAGTGTGTTAGTTGATTTCATGGAGTAGAGGAGTTGTTCTAGAGTTTTCATTAAAGGTTTGGAGATTAATTTTCAAGAGTGTTACGTGAGAAGTTGGTTCTTTTTGTTTCGGATTTCAATTGAATGGTGAAGGGGAGTTTTCGTCCATACTTTTTGTACTCTATTTTTTTTTAACTTCAGTTTAAAGTTTATATAATACTTTTGAGATTTTTGGTTTAGAAATTTGGGCAATTTATTTTCTGTTTACTTATTTCGTTTTATTTATTTTTCTCACTTCTTTAATCTTTCTTTTCTTTAAGCATTTTCAATTTTCATTTTGTGTTTTATTAATTACTTTCTAATCTAGTTTAATCTTAGTTTAGTTTTATTAATTTCTTAGTTCAATTACATATTAGATTGATTAAAGTTTAAATAGAACTTAAATAATTTCAGTATCATTGTTTAATCGTTAGATTAATTAAGATTGTTCAGTTAGTTGACTCTTTGATTAATAATTTCAATTTGTTAGTCTTTTACATTTCATTTCGACACTCAAAAAACTAAAAATATGAATCTAATCCATGACTAGTAACCTCTTCTACCCATTGCACATACCATCTGTTTGTTTTCTCTTTGTGAAGTTTTTACATTTTTGAACGAGTTTAATTTTAAGTAACTTTCCCTGAGGAGACGATCTAGGAATTTATTCCTAATTATTACACGACATCCTCTTGCACTTGGGATAGCCTTTGTGCTACTCATTTTTGAGTGAGTCAAGTTTTTGACGCCGTTGCCGGGGAAAGTAATTTAACTTGAATTTAAACTCGTTATTTTTTTTATGTTTCTCTAAACTGATGTTTCATGTCATGGGTAAGAGACAGTTCAAATAGGTTGCTTAGAGTCACATCGAGTGTTGAGAGTAGTATACACAGCTTGGAGATAGATAGCTCGCCTGTCTTTTCTTTGAGTGAGTCAGGTGACGAAATTGAAATTGAATCAGAAAACATGGCTGCACCTGCACCACGCACTCTTAAGGACTATTTGCAACCCACTCGTACCACTACACCTTCATGCATTGTTTTACCAGAAAATGCACCTAATTTCTCTATTAAGCATGGCATGATGTCAGTGATACCTCAGTTCCACGGGATGGATTCTGAGAGTCCTTACCAGCACTTAACAGATTTTGAGTTGGCTTGTGCTACTTTTATCACTAGGGCTGTTACTGATGAGTTCATTAGAATTCGTTTATTTCCTTTCTCTTTAAAGGATAAAGCGAAGATTTGGTTTAACTCTTTAAGACCCAATTCTATTTCTAGTTGGTTTGAGATGTAGCGTGAACTTTTACAAAAAAAATTTTCCTTTTAGAGAACTCAATTTTTGCAAGAGCAAATCAGCCAATTCAATTAGAGACCTGATGAGACTTTTCAGGCCAGTTGGAAAAAATTTAAGGATTTGATGAACATCTGTCCACATCATGGTTTTGAATCTTGGAGGTTGGTGAGCTATTTTTACACTGGCCTCACTTCGGAATGCAAGCAATTTGTTCAGACAATGTGCAACGGGGAGTTCTTTAGCAAGGAATCTGATGAAGCACTATCATTTTTTGACTACCTTGCTGAGAGCGCGCAACAGTGGAACACTCGTACTGATCGAGTTCCATGAACAGCACAGCCACTGAGGGCTATTTATGGAGGGAGTAGATACGAGCTTAAAGGAGGCACTGATGTTCAAGCCCGAATAACTGCATTGACTAGAAGACTGGAGGTCATGGAAATGGAAAAAGTGAAGGCTGTGAAAGTAATAGAGGCATGTTTTATATGTGCTGATTCAAACCATAAGACCCAAGACTGCCCGATTATACCAGTATTTCAAGAAAGTGGGTCTTAGCAGATGCAATCAACTAACTGGGTGAATAGAGCACAAAATCAGCCTTTCTCCAACACATATAATCCGGGGTGGAGGAATCACCCAAATTTCTCATGGAGAAATGATCAACCTAGTCGGTCCCCACCACCTCAACAGCAACCATTTCATCAGAGTGCTCCTCAGCATCAGTATCCGTCATATCAGAATCCTTAGAGCTATCCTCCTGTAGCTCCTCCTGGATTTCAGCCTCATGTAGCTGCACAGAATTCTCAGCCTTCATCATCTACGAATAAGACTCTAGATGACAGTATGGCACAGATGGCCAATACACTTCAGCAATTCATGTAGATTCAGGCCACCACAAATAATCAGAACACTCAGGCCATAAATGAGTTGCATGGCACTATGAATAAGATGAGCACAACCTTGAGCACCCTAGAGAAAGGGAAATTTCCAGTGCAGCCTCAGCCTAATCCTCAAATATATATGCAGCAACAACAGCAAGTGCATAATGTCTCAAGGAATGTTATTGAGACAGCAAAGGCAGTTCTTACTTTGAGAAGTGGGAAGGAAGTTTCCCGACCAGAGATGCATATAGACACACAGGTAGTTGCTCCTACACCTGAAGATATAACGGAGACTGATGAAGTTGAGAAAGAACCAGAGATAGTGAGACCAGAGCTGAAGAAGCCTGTGAGTGTAGATGTTGAAACTAGTAAGGGATACCAACCTGTGGTTCCCTATCCTCAGAGATTGGCAGCTAGCCAAAAGAACAAGTATCACACGGAGATTCAAGAGATTTTCAAGCAAGTGAAGATCAATATTCCACTCTTGGATGCCATACAACAAGTGCCTTCATATGCAAAATTTTTGAAGGACTTGTGTACAGTGAAGAGGAAGCTGAGTGTAAAGAAGAAAGCCTTCCTAACGGAGCAAGTTAGTGCATTGATATTGAGCGAGACTCCTTAGAAGTTTGGAGATTCCGGCTCTCCCAACATTTCCATTATGATCGGCGAATCATGCATTGGGAGAGCTTTACTTGATTTGGGGAGTAGTGTGAACCTGCTACCGTTCTCAGTATATGAACAGTTGGGATTGGGTGAGCTAAAAAAGACCTCCATCATGCTACAGTTAGCTGACAGATCAATTAAGGTACCGAGGGGTATTGTAGAGGACGTGTTGGTCCAAGTGGACAAATTCTACTACCCAGTGGATTTTGTGGTTCTTGATATGCAGCAGCCAGCTTCCACTATTTACCAAGCTCCTGTCATCCTTGGAAGACCATTCCTAGCTACATCAAATGCTTTAATCAATTGCAGAAGTGGAGTTTTGAAGCTTACCTTTGGGAACATGACACTTGAGTTGAACGTTTTTAATGCTTGCAGGATGCCAGCACGTTTTGATGACACAAGTGATTTAAATATTGTAGAGAGTTTGACACCAACAGAGTTTATTTGCTCAAATTCTCCTTTCCATGATTCTTCTTTATCACTTCAAGAGTTCAACATCAACATTAAGGACAAGAAAGGAGTTGAAAACGTGGTAGCAGACCGCCTTTCCAGATTGCCATCATCTCCTTCTTCAAATGTCAACCTTCCTCTTGATGATAGTTTCCCGAATGAGCAGCTGTTTGTGGTTAATAGAGCTCACTGGGAAGTATTTTGAGTTGCTTCTCCTTCTTTACAGTTTTCTTTACTTGCATTTTCTTTTATTTGTTCTTTTGCATTTGATTTTATAACTCTTGTTGATTCTTTGTTTTGCTTGCTTAGTTCTGTGCACTTTGTTTCTTTCGTTCGATTTATTGAGGACTATGTCTCTCACTAGTTGGGGGGTGGCATTGTGCACAGTCTTTTAAAAAAAAATAATAAATATAAATTAAAAAAAAATCTTTTTGATGCCCACTGATACATTTATGTTTGAGCATCTTGGTGAAGTAGTTGAGCGGTATCATTTGTGAAGATTTATTTTCAAGCTTAAACATAGAGCATGATTTTTAATGCATCATATTTTGTTGATATGTGGCTTGAAACACCGGGATGTTATAGTTATTGAGATGAAACTTGATAAGATTTCTGTAGAACAAAAGGCAAAGTTTGAAGGACATTTTGCACATGCTTACGCTTGTAGTGTTCCTTATTTACCATTCATTGATTTAACACTGGATAAGTAAACTGCAGGACTACCGAGCCATGCCAAAAAGAAAAGAAAAAAAGAAAGGATAAAAAAAAAAAAAAAAAGAAGAAGAAATAAAGGCGCCTTAGTGAACTTTCCTAAGTAAAAAGGGCTAGAAACAGTTACCCAAGACTTTGGGGGTTGAGTATCCAACCTTTAAAAATAGAGCTAGCGTGAAAACTGCTAGTCACAACTTCCTACTAGAAAATTGATTGAGCTGAGATATTGCATATTTTGACTATTTAAAACCAATGTATTTTAAATTCCTCATGACATTACTATTGGTTTTAGATGAAAAAATGGTTAATAAGCATAAATACGAGTTGTGATTTTTAATTGATTGATATCATGTTTATGCTTAATTTTATAACTATGATTTAATGGGACAATATTTCCTCACATATATAGTCTATTTTTGATAATTTATTTATTTGTAATTTATTTTTGAGTGTTATTTCTTTCTTCTTATTTTCAGCTTGAATAAAATTCAAATGGGATCCGGTTGGAACTTTTGACTAAAAGTTGAGAGGAATGAAGAGAAGGAAGGAAGTACTCGACAGCTTCTTATTATTTGGCTTGACTTTTATGTGAAGATCAAATATTTGATGTTGGCTAAAATGTCTTGATTTGGATTGGTGAGAGTTGCACAAGAAAAGAAATAAAAATGGTGGTTGGATTAGAAAGAAATTGGAGGTGCCGTGATTTAAGGGGAGAATGTGAGGAACCAAGGAAATGCCGTGCTTGACTTGTGGAGTTGGTGGTGATTATTTCGGCTGGAGTGAATTGGGATTGGAGGAGAACCATGCTTGACTTGGACTTGAGGCAGCTATCTATATATATATATATGTGTGTGTGTGTGTGTGGCTGGACGGAAAGAAAAGGTGAGAAAGAGATAGGAGAGTGGGTGAGTAGAGAAGTGCCATGTAGGAGTTTTCAACCAAGGGAGACAAGCTGTTTTATTGTGCTGAAAAGTCAAGAAATTCTGCTGCTCTTTCCACCGAAACAATTGCACAAATTGATTACCAAAAAGTCAAGAATATGTGCTGCTCTTTCCACCGAAATGTTGCAACAAATTGATCATTGAAGAGTCAACATTTTCTGCTGTAGTCTCCACCATTTTTCAGCTGCTTCTCCACTGAAATTCCCTCCACAAATTGATCATTGAAGAGTCAACATTTTCTGCTGCTGTCTCGACCATTTTTCAGCTGCCTATCCACCAAATTTCTGCACCAATTGATCATTGAAAGAGTCAA
This sequence comes from Carya cathayensis, assembly GCA_011037825.1. NCBI lineage: Eukaryota > Viridiplantae > Streptophyta > Magnoliopsida > Fagales > Juglandaceae > Carya > Carya cathayensis. Next base: position 1,388,760 of record QGSO01000213.1, on the reverse strand, counting down.
GTTTTTGTGGTTCTTTAAATAGAGGTTAAACGTAAGTGAAAGTAGAGAACTTTTTCTGCTTTGCTTTTAGTCTTTTTCTTATGTTCCTTAGCAGTTTTGTTTAATTGAAGTTGGTGATGTTTTCTTGCAAAAGTTTCGGTTGCAATATTAATTGTTGCTAGCTGATTCTTTAAGTTGGTTAGTAGGTGGGAACATGTGAGTGAAAGAAGAAGGAGTTGTGTTGTATTGAAATGCTAAAGTCAAGTCTTAGTGTTCAGGAGTTTTTTCTTTTGGTTGCAATGCTTTGTTGTTTTAGAGTTTTTATTAAGTGTGCTAAGAATTGCTCTAGAATTTTATTTCATTAAGTGTAATACTTTAAATTCTTGCAAGTGTGTTAGTTAATTTCATGGAATAGAGGAGTTGTTCTAGAGTTTTCATTAAAGGTTTGGAGATTAATTTTCAAGAGTGTTACGTGAGAAGTTGGTTCTTTTTATTTCGGATTTCAATTGAATGGTGAAGGGGAGTTTTCGTCCATACTTTTCGTTCTCTATTTTTTTTTAACTTCAGTTTAAAGTTTATAGAATATTTTTGAGATTTTTGGCTTAGAAGTTTGGACAATTTATTTTCTGTTTACTTATTTCGTTTTATTTATTTTTCTCACTTCTTTAATCTTTCTTTTCTTTGAACATTTTCAATTTTCAGTTTGTGTTTTATTAATTACTTTCTAATCTAGTTTAATCTTAGTTTAGTTTTATTAATTTCTTAGTTCAATTACATATTAGATTGATTAAAGTTTAAATAGAACTTAAATAATTTCAGTATCATTGTTTAATCGTTAGATTAATTAAGATTGTTCAGTTAGTTGACTCTTTGATTAATAATTTCAATTTGTTAGTCTTTTACATTTCATTTCGACACTCAAAAACCTAAAAATATGAATCTAGTCCATGACTAGTAACCTCTTCTACCCATTGCACATACCATCTGTTTGTTTTCTCTTTGTGAAGTTTTACATTTTTCAACGAGTTTAATTTTAAGTAACTTTCCCTGAGGAGACGATCTAGGAATTTATTCATAATTGTTACACGACATCCTCAATCACTTGGGATAGCCTTTGCACTACTCATTTTTTAGTGAGTCAAAAATCCACTAGAATACATAAGCCTCAATCATATCTTGCAGATTATCATTGCAACTTAGCCAACTCTGCAGAGGCCACTTCATCATCTGACTCCTTGAGCAAAGGTTCTATCTCAGGTACTAAATATCCACTTTCCTCTTTCATAACATATTCTAACCTTTCTTTTTCCCATAAAGCTTTCACACTTTCTATTTCTTCTCACAAAGAACCAACATCCTTCAAAGAAGCCATACAACACAATCAGTGGTGTGATGCTATGGCTGCTGAAATCAAAGCTTTGGAAGATAATCAAACTTGGACACTAGCTCACTTGCCTCCCAACAAGCAAGCTGTTGGATGTAAGTGGGTTTACAAGATAAAATACAACTCAAATGGTTCTGTTGAAATATATAAAGCCCGATTAGTTGCTAAGGGCTATACACAGCAAGAGGGGCTAGATTATTTGGAAACCTTTTCCCCAGTTGCCAAGCTAGTTACTGTGAGAGTACTCTTAGCCATTGTTGCATCTAAAAATTGGTCTTTACACCAATTAGATGTCAACAATGCATTCTTGCATGGAGACTTAGATGAAGAAGTCTACATGTCCCTTCCTCCTGGTTTTCATTGCCATTCAAGTGGATCTTCTGCTCAGGGGGAGTTTTTGCCCTCTGTTAAAGCTAATAATCCTTAGTTTGTATGTCAGTTGAATAAGTCATTATATGGACTCAAGCAGGCATCAAGACAGTAGTTCTCAAAGTTCTCCTCTGCATTGATGAATCATGGTTTTGTTCAATCTTCAGCTGATCCAACCTTGTTTACTCGACAGAAAAACAGTTCATTCATTGCATTACTGGTGTATGTAGATGATATCATCATCACCAGTAATGAGGATGCTGCTGTAGCTGATTTAAAACAATTTCGTCACTCTCAATTCAAGCTCAAAGACCTTAGACCTTTGAAGTATTTTCTTGGTCTTGAGATTGCTCGATCCACCAAAGGAATCACTATCTCACAGAGAAAGTATGCACTTGAAATACTTTCTGATTCAGGCTATTTAGCATGCAAGCTTGCTTCATTCTCTATGGATCAAAATTTGAGACTCTCCAAGACAGAAGGAACAACTCTTCCAGATCCACTTTGTTATAGAAGATTAGTGGGTCGACTCCTTTACCTAACAATTACAAGACCTGACTTGTCATTTGCTGTTCAAATTCTAAGTCAGTATGTTGCAAATCCCACTGATGTTCATTTGGCAGCTGTTCATCGTGTCCTAAGATATATCAAAAGTAATCCTGGCCAAGGGATATTCTTCCCTTCATCTAGTGATTTGCAACTCAAAGCCTTTTGTGATGCAGACTGGGCTGCATGCAAGGATACTAGAAAATCAATAACTGGTTTTTGTATTTTTCTTGGCCAATCACTTGTCTCATGGAAATCCAAGAAACAAAACACAATATCTAGATCCATAGCAGAGGCTGAATATTGTGCTATGGCAACAACTACATGTGAGATTACTTGGCTGCAACACTTACTAAAGGATCTGTCTATGCCTCAGCTCAAACTAGCAGTACTTTTTTGTGACAATGAGGCTGCTATTCATATAGCTGCAAATCCAATTTTCCATGAACGAACAAAACATATTGACATAGATTGTCATATTGTTCGAGAAAAATTACTGGCAGGAACTCTGAAAACATTGCATGTTTCTTCAGTTCATCAAGTAGCAGACATTTTGACTAAGCCTCTTGGTTTCAATCATTTCTCAAATATTCTCTCCAAGATGGGTGTTATTAACATTTACACTCCATCTTGAGGGGGAGTATTAGATCATATAAGCTGAGTCAAAATTATTACACGTGTATAGCAGTTAGTTATGTTAGTTATTTTTCCATATGTGTATAAATAGACCTCAGATTAATGTAAGAGTATGCAATATATTCAATACAATTCAATACATTTGTTCTCCAAGACTCTTTTGCTCTCTGTTCTTTCTTGCATTTTGTTTCTCTTTTGTTCAACTTGATACTCACATCTTTATTTTCCAAGGTCACATCACCTCAACATATACAATTGAAAATCAAAATTGACAAGATCATAAGCCTTCTTTATTTCAATTTTACATAACACACCTAGATCCTTGATGGAAGTCTACTATCCAGGCTTTCCTTGGCAATAAGGCCCAAGTCTAACATATATCTCCTCCTAATTAATGCATTTTGAGCCTTGGGTATAACCTTCTCCATCGCTACTTTTATCCTATCAGCTAAGACTTTGCATATAATTTTGTAGATACTTCCCGCGAGACTAGGGACAGAAATCCTTTATGTGCACTTAGGAATAAGTGCAATAAATGTGGAATTAAGGCTTCTTCCAAACTTCCCACAAACAAAATATTAGAAGACACTCATTAAGTCTACTTTGAGGATCTCCCAACAAGTTTGAAAAAGGCCATAGAGAAACTGGTGGATCCTGATAAATATGGAGATGGAGTAATTAGTGGTAGATATCCAGATATTGTATTAGTGGAGTAATTAGTGGAGCAATTTATGGTAGATATTGTTTAGGAAGTTTCTATGTTCCTATAAATTAGTTAGGCAGATTTCCTGCTCTTATTCTAGGAAATTCTTTCCTTCTTGGATATTTCCCTTATATCTTAAATAGAGATCACTACATGTACAGAAAGTAATGGAAATAACAAGACCTATGAAACTCATGAAAGTGAAACAGAAGTTATCTCCACCATGGGCTCAACTGGACTCGATAATTCATCCTTTCTACTCACAGTGGAGAAGCTAAATGGGAAGAATTTTCGTGAATGGGCCCAATCGATTAAGCTCGTAATCGACCGTAGTGGAAAACTGGGATATCTTACCAGCGAGACAAAACAGCCAGCCTCAACCGACACTTCCTCCCTCAAAAAATGGAAGTCAGAAAATTCGATGGTGACTGCTTGGCTTGTAAATTCCATGAAGCCCTCCATCAGCAAGACTTATCTATTCTTGCCATCAGCGCTGTCCATGAAACATATTGAGATTAAGACTCGGCTATGGCAAATGAAGCAATGGGAGAGGGAGGTCACGGATTATTACATGGAGATGACAATCCTCTGGCAAGAACTCGATCTGAGTTTTGAAGAAGAATGGGAGTGCATTGGCAATCGTGTGCGATACAAGAAGCGATTCGAAAATGAAAGAGTTTTTTAATTTCTTGCAGGTCTTAACCGAGACCTAGATGATGTTCGAAGAATTCTTAGCCGACGTCCCTTGCCTTCAACACGCAAAGTCTTCTCAGAGGTGAGGCGAGAAGAAATTAGGCGTAATAAGGTAATGCTGAAGGAGATTGTCTCTGCTGGACATACTGGACCTGAAATGTCTGCCTTCATGTCTCGGGGCACTCTTGCTAGATCAGGTTCAAGACAACAGAAGGGACGTCTTGGTGTGAGCATTGCCGAAAACCTTGAAACACAAAAGACACATGTTGGGAGATACACGGGAAACCATCTAATCGAAAACCAAGGCAAAACAGCAGAAACCGTGGCTACCAAGTTGCTGTTGATCATCAAGCCGAGCAACTTCAAGGGAAAAGAGCAAAAATCTCACTCCAAGCAGTGCATTTAATGCTGAACAGTTGGGGTAATTCTATAAAATGATTTCTACCCTTCATGCATCGGGTCAGTCCTCCACGAGTGTCCCTTCTGGTTCTTTAGCCCACAAAGGTAATTTTTTTTTTTGAAAGCGTTAAGTACCACCTCTCAACACAAAACTCCTTGGATTATTGATTCCCGTGCTTCTGATCATATGATTGATTCTTATCATCTTTTCTCCTCATACTCACCTAGTGCTGGAAATCTGAAAGTTAAAATTAAAGATGGCCCACTCTCATTTGTTGCAGGCAAAAGGAGTATCCAAATCTTTGACTCTATAACACTAGAATCTGTTCTTCATGTCCCTAATTTATCATGCAATCTGTTATCCATTAGCCAGTTGACAAAAAATTCCAATTACTCGGCTAGATTTCTTCCCTCTCATTGTGTCTTTCAGGACCCGTCATCGGGGAAGACGATTGGCAGTGCTAAGGAGTGTGAGGGGCTCTACTACTTTGAGGAGGCTAATGTGAGTGAGCAACATCAAATTGCTATTTGTGATTCTACATCTATTCCAAAGCATAGTGAATTTTTTTTTTATGGCATTCTGGAATGGGTCATCCCAATTTTCAGTATTTGAGACTTTATTTCCTTCGATTTGTTCGAATAAATCATCTCTTAATTTTCAATGTGAAATTTTTAAATTTGCTAAACATCAGTGTACTTCTTTCTCAAAATAAAAATACAAACCATCCAAACTGTTCACTATAATTCACAGTGATTTATGGGGACCTTCCTGTACTCTTAATTGTTCCCACACAAGATGATTTGTTACTTTTATTGATGATCATACTCATATTTATTGAGTTTACCTGTTGAAAGACAAAACTGAAGTTCGTTTTATGTTTATCAATTTCCATTCCATGACTCAAACACAATTCCAAACAAAAATTCAAACTCTTCGTATTGATAATGGCACAAAATGTTAAAATAGTATCTTGGGAAATTATCTTCAATAGCATGGGATAATTCACCAAAGTTCATTTGTTGACACCCCCCAACAAAATGGAGTTGCCGAACGAAAAAATAGACATATTCTTCAAGTTGCTCATGTGTTGATGTTCACTACAAACATGCCAAAAATATTCTGGGAAGATGCCATCTTAACAACTACATATCTCATTAATAGAATGCCTAGCCGTGTCCTTTCTTTTGCAGCACCTCTAAAAAAATTCCAGGAATTCTTTCCTACCTCTCGTCTCATCTTAAGTCTATCTCTCAAAGTGTTTGGTTGTTCGGCCTTTGTCCATATTCATGATCACCATCAAAATAAATTGGACCCTAGAGCTCTTAAGTGTGTTTTTATTGGCTATTCTCCTACCCAAAAAGGCGACAAATGCTATGATCCAGCCACAAAAAAAAATGTTTGTTAGCCTTGATGTTCCTTTCTGTGAAACCACTCCCTACTTCCAAAAGCCCTCTCTTTAGGGGGAGAATTTTCACTCAGCCTTGGGATTTTCTGGACTTCGATCTCTCTATTGCTAAATATGTCCCAACCATTTCTAAACTGCTAGTTACAGAAGAAAACTTAAACTCAGGGGGAGATGTAGAAAAAAAAAATGATAAGGAGATACTTGTTTATTCAAGGAAGCCAAAATTAAGGTACAAGGAGAATCTCACACCTGAGGCACCAAGAGAGTTGGAATTGATGATAGATCCAAGCAACCATGAGTCTTTCCAATTCCAACCAGGTAATAGCTCAAAATTTTCATGAGTTCTCCTCTAATAAATCTAAGCCTACCGATATTGATTTACCTATTGCTCTCAGGAAATAAACTCAGTCATGTACTCTCTATCCTATTTCAAAATTCATGTCTTACAATACTTTGTCTACAAGGTGTCGTGCCTTTACTTCTAACCTTGATAGTATAAAAATTTGAAAGAATATTCAGGAAGCCTTGGAGATTCCTAAATGGAGAGTGGCAGTTATGGAAGAAATGCGGGCCATGGAAAAAAATGAAACTTGGGATGTGATGAATTTGCCGAGAGGGAAGAAACCAGTGGGCCGCAAATGGGTTTTCACTGTGAAATATAGAGCTGATGGGACAGTAGAACAGTACAAAGCCCATCTTGTTGCTAAGGGTTTTACACAAACCTATGGCAATGACTACAATGAGATGTTTGCACCTGTGGCAAAGTTAAATACAATTCGGATACTCGTCTTTGGCAGCCAATTTGGATTGGTCATTTTAACAACTTGACATTACAAATGCATTTTTGAATAGTGAATTAGAAGAAGTTTTCATGACAGTACCACCAGGTTTTTGTAAGAAGGGTGAGGAAAACGGAGTATGTAAACTCAAGAAATCCCTATATGGACTCAAATATTCTCCAAGAGCATGGTTCGATAGATTTGCAACGGTGATAAAGGATCACGGATATCGACAGGGACAATCAGACTATACTATGTTTTTCTAACAGTCCAAAGATGGAAAGAAAACAATTATGATTGTATATGTTGATGATATAATCCTCACTGGAGATAATCTAGTGGAGATGGAGAGTTTGGAGAAAGTCTTATCCACTGAGTTTGAAGTAAAAGACCTGGGACAAATAAGGTACTTCTTGGGAATGGAAGTTACTAGATCAAAGAAGGGAATTAGTGTCTCTCAGCACAAGTATGTTCTTGATCTCCTAACCAAAACTGGCATGCTTGGTTTTAAACCAAGTGACACTCCCATCGAAGTAGGGAAAAGAATAGGAGACTTTGGAAGACCTGTTGAAAAAGAAAGATATTAGAGATTAGTTGGCAAACTAACCTATCTATCACAATCCAAACCTAACATTGCATTCGCAGTGAGTGTGGTGAGCCAACACATGCATTCACCAAAGGAAACACACCTGGAAGCGGTGCACAAGATCCTCAAATATCTCAAGGGTTGTCTGGGCAAAGGACTATTCTTCAAAAAATGTGAAAGCAAGGAAGTAGAAGTCTTCATAGATGCTAATTGGGCAGGTTCAGCAGAAGATAGAAGGTCTACCACAAGGTACTACACCTTTGTATGGGGAAATTTGGTAACTTGGAGAAGCAAAATACAAAATGTAGTGGCCAAAAGTAGTGTTGAAGCTGAGTTTAGAGCAGTTGCACAAGGGATGTGTGAGGGACTGTGTTTACGGAAAGTTTTGGAAGAACTACATGTCACAGTAAAATTTCCTATCAAACTCTACTATGATAACAAAGCAGCCATAAGCATCTCTCTTAATCCAGTTCAGCATGCCAGGACCAAACATGAAGAAGTAGATAGACATTTTATCAAGGAAAAGGTCGAAGAAGGAACCATCTATATGACTTATGTTCCTACAAAAGAGCAAACAATGGACATCTTTACCAAAGGGCTATCTAGACAAAGTTTTGATGATTTCCACTACAAGATCCAACTTGAGGGGGAGTGTAGAAATCCCGATAAATATGGAGATGGAGTAATTAGTGGTAGATATCGAGATATTGTATTAGTGGAGTAATTTATGGTAGATATTGTTTAGGAAGTTTCTATTTAGGAAGTTTCTGTATTCCTGTAAATTTGTAACAACCCCTTCCTATAGGATAGAAATATTGCTAACATACATAGCATAATGCCCGGTAAAGAGCTTCATATCCTGAAATACCTCATTTATTGAAAACATCAACTAATTGAACATAACTATTTTTGAAACATGAAACTGAAAACATAAATTAAACATATGTGCGACTTTTTATTCAAATAACATAAAAGAAAACTATGTCCTTGCACTAGATCTACTCTTGACCCTCCAACTCTACATCTTCACAATCTTCATCTGTGATAGTTAAACGTAGGAGGAAACAGAGAAACAAACAAAAAAATGAGTTGAGTACTCAGTAAATAGCACATCATACCGTAAAATCTAACTTAGCTTAGCATAGACTTAATTTTTGAAAGACTCTTCATAACATACATATATCATCACAGATTCACAATCTTACTGTAAACATAACTTAATTTAATTCATGCATATAGTCACAGATTCACATAGCATATCTATTCGTCATTAACATGAGCAAAATCATACACAATCATCGCAAACATGTAACGTGAATGCATAAATGACTGACTTCGTGCATTTTCTAACAATTATATATGACTTGTTTATCTTATCTTTCACTTATCATATGGGGACCCACGCTTGAGTCTGTGGCACCGCATAACTTGTTATAACATGAAGTAAAACACGCTTGAATCCGTGTTTTACTTAACATATGGTGAACCACGCTTAGGTCCGTGGCACCACTTATCATAACTTGTGGTGAACACGTTTAGGTCCGTGTCTATCATGGAATGAAACACACTTAGTGATGTGAACCCTAGTGAAATAATAAGTTTCCAAATAAACCCTTGGCCAAAATACAAGGCCTTCCCAAAGAAAACCCTAGTCCATTAGAAATAAGACATATGTGGGCCAAGCATCCTCAAGCCCAATTATTCTAGATTAATTCCTATGACTAATAAAATAAGCCATTTTAACGAAATAAATAAGTCCATGGCCTTCAATAATAATAGGCCCAAGTCGTGTCTTCCATAGCTTAGATCAAGTGGATCAAAACTGGTTCTCCTTCTTTCAAGCCCATCATGAGTGTTGGGCTCTTGCTAGCTTCATCCCAATTGGATTGCACCAATTCTTGCATTGCTCCCTTGATCTTTGTGGCTCTTAATCTTGTAATTGATCCTTAAGACTTGGTCCTTCTTGGGCCCCCATCACTTAGGTCCATGTTTTACTTAACATATGGTGAACCATGGTTAGGTCTGTGGCACCTCTTATCATAACTTTTGGTAAACATGCTTAGGTCTGTATCACTTTTGAACATATCATGGAGTGAAAAGAGCTTGGGTAAGTGTTTTACTTAACATATGGTGAACCACCCTTAGGTTCGTGGCACCACTTATCATAACTTGTGGTAAACACTGAACATGCTTAAGCCCGTGTCACCCTTATCATAACCTTTGGTGAACACTCTTATGTCTGTGTCACCCATAACATCTTATCTTTCTTAATGCATGAGAAGTTTGTTGGACTTCATGAACTTTTCTGGCATGGCATAATGTGATTTGAATATAAACTTTCCATGGCACACATGATCTGAGTTCTATATGAACTTTACATGACATACTTGATCTAAATGCTTCATGACATTACATAGCATATATGATTTAATCACTACATGGACATGGCACACATGATCTAAGTACTACATGAATATGGCATACATAATCTGGCTATTTTATTACATGCCATACTTGACTTAAATACTTCCTGAACATTTCATGGCTTCCATGTGATTTTAGAATCATTCACTCCATCAAACAACAAATTCATTCATACAAGCATAATGTCATAATTCATCAAAGATCGTGAATGGAATCTAACCTTGACTTAGCTCGTAGCATAGTGTAGACAAACATCCTATTTTCATATATCATTAGAACATTTACAGTACACATGCAATTATATGATCATATCAATTACCTCTTAGCGCTACTTCCACAATCTTACGTTGTAGCTCGTGACCTATATGAGGCACTCATCGTCACTAACTTTTCTAGAAAGACGTGTCGTAGCATTTTAAATACTTAGAATCATATATAGAGATAGTTTAATTACATTAAGATTACTACATAGTAATATTATTTAAAACTCATAACATATTCCTTAACTTCTATTTAAAAATTTAACTTAATAATTTTATAAAAATCTAGTTAAAAAGTCAATTGGAATATTAACTAAATAATAGGCTCAAAAATGGTTTACAAAAGATACCTAAAAATATACTTAAAAATTATGCTTTAAAATCCCTTAAATACTTTCTATAAAAATAAGTCTATGACTAATATATTTATTTAAGTAAAATAGCCCAGCCCCAATCAAGGAAAACAGCCCACTCAAATACACCAAAACAGTTTTATGCAAACACAACCAGCCTATTAAAATCATCAAGCCCACAAGAAATCAACCCACTTAAACAATTATGAAAGTATCTGAAATAAACCAAGTCCAGTTACAATCTAAACCCAGCCCCCACCAAAACTCAACTTACTAAGGAGGGCATTTTGGGAAAGTTGAAGATAAAGGAAATAAGTAAATAGATTGTGAATTTGTAGAACCAAGAAGGGGCAGCAACATACAACGGAAGGGCTTCAACTCACCGCGAGAGGAGACTAAGGCGACAGCGGCTCTAAAGTGGCTGGAAGTGACCGGCGACTCAACTAGGTCCTCTGGGCAGTGGTGCGACACAAGAGAGAGAGTGAGAGAGATAGACCAAGAACTGGAAATCACAGGGAGAGAGAGATTCCATCGGGGACTTACCGGAAAGGAGTGGATTTGACGGGGTTGGGCTGGTCGACGATTTCTGTGCAGCTGGGAGATGGTCCGATGTCCTTGTGGTGATTGGCAGTGGCTGGGAAAAACGAAGCAGCTATGTGAGTGAGTTTTTCTCCAGATATTTTTGTGTTTATTTCTTGAAGGGTCTCGGGGGTTTTATAGGCAAGGAGAAGGGAGGACACATGAGTGATATGGAGATTAGATAAAGTTTGGAGTTGGGAGTTGGTTTTGATATAGGGGTCTTATTCAAATTGGAAATCCAACAGGGGAATACTCGGGATAGGGGAAGAAACCCAATAAGAAACAAACACTATCTTAACGCCTATCTTAAAACCTATCTCAAATTAATAATAATAATAATAATAAATACAATAAAAATAATAATCTCACTTTGGGTCTGGGTGTTACAAAATTAGTTAGGCAAATTTCCTGCTTTTATTCTAGGAAATTCTTTCCTTCTTGGATATTTCTCTTGTATCTTAAATAGAGATCATTAGCATGTAAAAGTAATGGAAATAACATTCTGATTTCAGAAACCATTGAACTAAATGACTTATCATCATTTAGGGCTTTAGAACCTCATGAGCCTTGCTTTCCTAAAACTCTCTTTCCATCCACGTGGCCTCCTCCACTCCAGTAGCATCAAAAGTAAACCCATCCAGTTTGCACCATATGAATTGTTCAGAATAAAGTCGTATGTAAAAATGCTCAATGTGCTCTCTTACTTCTATGGACTGGATAGCTAGATTCATTGACCAATAGGGATTTGATGGTGTAGTTCCTCCATTTTGTAGAAGCCAACTGGTGGAAGAATTTAGCATTCTTGTCTCCTCTCATCTAGGGTGTCGACGATATATGTATACAAATGACGTTGTCTCCAGCAATCTCATCAGATACCTACTGTAGTTCATTCAGAAGTAACTTCTCAGTTCTCAATACGACCAAACTCCTCACCCACTTTTTTAGGTTGTTTCAAAGCTTTCACCTTACATGCCAAGACAAAGCAAGAAACCATGGATATAAGACAGCCACCATTGTTTCACCTATCCCTTAAAGTCATCGGCTTTTATCAACATTTTTCAAACTTCAAATACCCTCTACTCCTAGCCACACCAGTGCAATGAAACCTCAAGGGGAAAATGATCCGATTACAATCTAGGGAGCTGCCTCTAAGAATCATCAAGGAACTTGGCCTCCCATCCAAGGGAGATGATAAATCTATCAATTCTAGACCATGTTGAGGGGTATCAATTGTGGAACCACGTAAAACTTCCACCTACCCAGGGGATATCCACTAGATACTAAGTCAAATATGCACTCAGATAATTCAAATAACTCCAAAGGTAAGGATAGTAGGGTCTCATAGATCTCACTCGAGAAAAGGATAACATTAAAATTACCCATATACACCATGAAAGAGTTCACCAACTAATCAGCCAGACCAATTCAACCCAATGGTGTCTCCTCTTGCCATCCAAATTCAGGCCATAAACACTAGGAAAAGCTCATTGAAAACTACTTCAACATTTCTTAAAAACAAGCTTTCGTAAAAATCCTCTGCAATACTGAATTATTATACTAAGAGGGTTTAGTGTGATTTTGCATCGACCCACCATTTTCCACTTTGCCAATTCTTCTTTTACCATCTCTAAAACCCTAAACTGTACTATAAGAGCATGTCATATAACCTAGAACACCTACATTTTTGTATAGCATGCTTGCATAACTCTCGCTCTATATCTAAAACTTTGTTTCCTATATTTTTGTGTTGATGGAAATATTTTTTATCATCTTTTTTTTTAGGAGTAAAAAGCTTTATTAATACAAATGAAATAGGCAATGCCCATGTACACAGGGAGTATACAAAAGAAAACACCTAAATACATTCTAGGAACCTTTAAAAGATACAGAAAATCATGAACACTTGTTCCATTGAGCACAATGGCAAAAAACCTAAGCAATAAGGTGTGCACAAAAGGATTTCAAAGTTCCTCCAACGTGTGCTCCCTCTCTTCAAAACACCGATCATTCCTTTCCATCCAAATACACATATAAGGCACAAAGGAATTATCCTCCAAATTGCAACCATCTGAGAACAACCGTGTAGATCATTCTAGCTAGTTATGAGATCCACCACCCTCGAAGGCATCACCCAAGCAATGCAAGTTCTACTAAATGCCCATTTGCCACCTCACAATGGAAAAGTAATTGATCCACACATTCACCATTCTTCTTACACATGTACCAACAGTCCATTGTAATGAGACCACGCTTCCTCAAATTGCCCATAGTCAAGCTTTCTCGAGGCAGTCCAAATGAAGAAACATACTTTGGAAGGCACTCGACACCACTTCCAAGGGAAAGAAATAATGACTCTATGATGCCAAAAGCTTGTAATAAGAACGAACTGTAAACATTTTTCTTCCATTGGACCTCCAAAGCATCATATCCCCTTCGTTGCTAACAACACTCTTAGAACATAAGAGACTGAAAAATGCAGGAACTTCTTCAATTTCCCAAGCATGAAGAGCTCTAGTAAAACTATGTTCCATTGGGCATCCCGATATTGTTTATCATCTTCAATACAAAGAAAACAATTTCTTTCCAAAAAGATTAAAAAAAAGAATTAACAATACTTATATGCTTGTCAATGTCACTGTCTCTGCAGGATATAACAAAATCAATCATTGTGAATGAGCTCTAGCTTGCATAGCACCTACTTCCCTCAAACATTAGTGTAAAAGTGTATTTTGGGTTGAGGTTCAGTGTACTTTTTTGGGTATTTGGGATTGTTTTGGGATTAGTGTATTTTGGGTTGTTTTTCACGGGCTTTTTTGGGTCATTAGGAGCTCTTAATATGGGCTCGGTGTTTTCTTGTATACATTCAATGAACTTGGTTACTCCTTTTTATATATATAATATTTTTACTCATAAAAAAAAACGTATAAAAGTGAATCATCAGTTCAAGACCCATTTGGTGCTTGAATAAGTTGCCACTCAAAAGAAATATTACCATTTCAAATGCAAAACTATAGAGTTGATGCAAATTGAAATGAAGACTTTTCCATCATTTCTAGTAGCAGTTGTGTTCTTCCATACAAGAGGAAGACTTGTAAAGAACAAAAAAACTTTGATCCCAAAAAACATGCTGAGATAGTTTCTTTTTTCATATAATTCTGAGATAGTTTCTTTGCTAAGCAAAAGAGAGAATCAAGAGGAATGTGTATAACTTCAATTCTCTATTCTTATCAAAGAAAGCCCTTGATTCCAACTCTGATGCTATCTACCAAAAAATAAAAAGAGAAATGAGATGACAGCTTCCAAATCTAATGTTATAGCATCTGGTATAAATTAATCATTCACCCTGTAGATATTGATGGAGTCAACAAGCATATTCACAAGCTGCTATGCATAATTCAATTATAGCATACCTTGTCAAAGAAAACTTGGGAGAACGAACTACTCGATTTTCTTAAAAGTTTTGTTTCATAGGAGGGTTTAATGTCAAGCAAAAGGGTGTCTATGCTTTTAGAACATATGCAGATGCTTGTCAAGAAAACCTTTCTGTATATATACCTTCAACCAACCCAAAAAGTGTTTGTGGTGCATGAAGATGAAACGGAACTGTTTCACTGGCACTTTTTCTCGCTTCAATTTCTTCCGTGACCTTTTCAAAGACCAAATTCTCCAGGTCCATGTTTTCATATTCTAAAAGCGCCTCCAAATTGCTATTGGAATCTTCTAAACAAGTTGCCTCATAAGAAGGACAACTTGAGAGGGCTTCTTTACAGTAATGCCCTATATTTGTCAGTAGATGGCACACACCCTGCACTTCAAAATTAGAACTTAGTTAAAAGAGAGAGTAAAGCATATTCAACTTTATGTTTTATCCAATAAAAACCTAAGTTAAAGCAGCAGCAGCCACCTGTGTGACAAAATTTTTTTAGTATGTTAGATACTTGAACAAGAATGCTACCAAGGAAAAGTGAGTATCATTATCTATGTATTCCTTCGTTATTTAATAAAAAATAATTAGAAACCAAACAAAAAAGGAAAGACAATTTCATAACTATCAAAATTTTAAAAAATAGCTTTAAGTTATTATCCAAAAAGAATAAATTAGCATATCAATACAATTTAATCAATAACAATAGAAAAAACTATTAACATATACAAGTTTATCATAAATTGCCAATGATTAGGTCATTTTTCTGTCAATAACCCATTAGTAGCAATTTTGTTTTGTTATACAACCCTAAGCATTCCTTCTTTTTTTTTTTGTGTTTGTGGGGGGTGATTATTTCTTACTGTGTACTTCTCTTATCTTCAAAGTCAATAAGAACCAGCGTCTGGAAATGTTACTTTAACATCAGAAGCAGTGCTATCAATGGATTAGAAATTCAGCAAATAGCAGTGGCAAAAGATTCTAAAACTATTAACCATTCACCTTTTCGCATAATTGTTTAGCTTTGCATAAATAAATGGTCTGTTAGAGCCATAATTATCATCCATGGGGAAAACACTCAGTTTGAAGAGTTGAATCCAGAAGGCAGTAAGACATGTTTTCTATCGATGTATGGCAACAGATAAGTCATCTTGCTATTCAAGGCCAACAAGCAACAACCTTTGATTTAATTAAAGATAGAAGAGCTGACCTTCATCTTTTACGGATTTACTGCCACCTTATTCTTGATTCTTTTGGGAACTATTCTTTTTTTTTTTCATAAGTAAATTTGTACATGCTTGGGAACTATTCTTAATAAGCAATATCCTTATGTATATTGTTAATGACCTGTTTTTATTTAATTAAAATTGTCTAGAAGGACATGTATCCAACTGTTCCTTATCCTGTACTAGTATAAACAAAACAATAGTAGAATGGGAGCCCTAATTCTTGGTCCTCTCTCTCTGACAAAGCTAGGAGTCACCTTCACATAAGTGCCATCTTTTGTTAAAAAAGGCAGCAGAGCCTGGAAGGCGCCTTTTGATAATCCTAGCAAACCTGCTATGATCATAAGAGTTAAAGGTTTAGCCAAAGCAATATCTAATAATCCTAGGGAAGGTGCAATTATACCAGAACTAATGCACCGAATCCCATCAACGCTCCACACTTAAGCAGGCTTGGGCGAGAGTGGTACTAGGATGAGTGTGTCACAACCCCCAGGAGATTTGCCCGGGACCACACCTCGACACGACTCATGGAGGGTCAGGACAGTCACATGGCTAGCTTGCTTGCATGCCTTGGCTCAAACCATGATATACAGCGGGTGACCGTGGAGGCTACTGACCGCACGCAGACCATGCGTGCAGGCTTGCGCATGCCTTTGAGCGTGCATCTGCGCGCATGCATGCACACCCCCACACCACTTAGCGAGGCTAGTGGCGTGCCCCCACAGGCACGCCATCCAGCGCACGGCTCCAGCCCGTGCCTTGCAGAGCAGGCTAGTGGCATGCCAACCAGCGCACGACTCCAGCCCGTGCCTTGCAGCCCCATAGCCCAGACCGTCAGCTTGGGCCATGCATGCTCATCACCCAGGCCACCAGCCTAGGCCATGCAGGACCACCGCCCAAGCCACTTGACTGGGCACCACAGCAGCAGCACGGCATCACCCTGTGCCCACCATCAGGCCTAGGCTTGGCATCATGCCATGCCCACCATCAGCAGGCCATGCACAGCGCCATGCCGTGTCCACCACATGACCAACGCGTGGCCTCATGGCAGGCCATGCAGCGCGCCGCGGACCAGACCATGAGTAGCCTAGCCGTGGACCATGCACCACCTTAGCCCACCATGGGCCATGCATGCCACGGCCACCATGGCTAAGTTTATCATTTTTATTATTTAATTTATTTTTATTAAAAGACTTGAATAATTATTATTTCATTGGTTTTGTTTATTTTTGCCTAGGGACCTTTTGGGTTCCACTTTGTAAACTCTTTAAATAGGACCCTTAGTCATTTCATTAGGATCTTTTGACAATTGGAGTATTGAGTGGCCGGCCATAGGGCTTGGAGGATTGAGATTTTCGGTGCACATAGCACTTGGGCTCTTTTGGGGTGCAATTCGTGAATCCCCAAGGAAAGGATCTTCACCGTGCAATTCGTGAATCAAGGTTTGTTTGGTTCCTTGTTTATGTTCTTTTCTCTATTTGGTGTTCTTGTGATTTGTGATTGCTTGGATTGGAGTGTGGAGGCCGAATCTCCCCTAGAGGAATTCGGATTTGGAGTAGTTTGTGCTAGATCTCTTGTTTGCATGTGAATCCTCACATGTGCATGAGATCTCATCAAGTTGTGTGAAGAATTCCCTCTCCCCTAGCAATTTCGGCCAGCACCATCTTTGGCCTTTTCCATCACCCTCAATTGCCCCAAATCACCATAACCTAGCCTCCCATCAAGCCATACACGTCCTCCATCCATTCCCTTAACCAAAGAAAACACAAAAAACCCTAGATCTACATTGTGAGATTCGGCCATAGCCTCCCTTGGCTTGGCCGAAACCCTAGATCCTAAAAACCCTCACTTCCAATTTTCCCTCCATCATTTGATTGGTCAATTTTCTTGATTGACTCACTCAAATACCACCCTATCACCAAAACACAATTTCCCTAGCCTTCATAGTCATTTTCGGCCAACCCTAGCCTTCCCACATCTCTAGATCTCAAATCCTATTTTTTAGGAATTTCACAATTCCTAAATTTTAGGATCTCATAAGCCCTTCTTGCCCTAGCCGAAATCCCCACCAAAAAGCCTTGGCCGAAACCCTCATTAAACCTAGCCTCACTCACTCACTTCTAAAACCTAGCCAAGACCACACCCTTCATCAAACCATAGCACACAAGTGGCGCCTAAGCATACCAAGGGTCACTAACCGTGCACCATCATCATCTAAGCCTTGATCACCTAACCCAAACACTACCCACCATTTGACCCTAGCCTCACTTCACCCAAGCTCCCATTGGACTACACGTGATCTACACCAAGCAAGGAGTCCCATCGGTCACTAGAGGAGCAACAAGGCGAGGATCGGACCCTTAGTGTTTGGAGGCTTGACCGAGGTCTCCAACAGAGTGACCTCCTGCGAAGTCCTCATGTTGCACCCCTCATTTTTCACCGATAAAAAAAAAAATATCTAATAATCCTACGGCTTTTTGATCAATTGTTAGACCTGTAAGAATTGGCATCAAAGTAAGGTTTCATGTCACAAGTTCGGGTAGGAGGCGACCTATAGACTAGAATAAAATTGGCTTGTTAATAAAGTATAGGCATTTAAATGTTGATAGATGAAATAGGGCTGCCAAAAAAGGAGGACTACCATCGGGTTAGTCTCGATAAAATGGGTCATCGTGGTTGTCAGAGTTAAGAGTATAAGCAAATCAATATCCAACATTTCCAAGGATTTTATATCAATTGTTAGACCCATGACAAAAAGAAAAATAGAGAAGGACTACCATCAGGTTAGTCTCAATAAAGTGGGTCATCATGGCCATCAAATTCTAAAAGGTTAAGGAATGTTATTTTCTTAGGAGTTAAGAGTATAAGCAAATCGATATCCAACATTTACAAGGCTTTTCGATCAATTGTTAGACCCATGACAAAACCAACAAGTAAAATTTCTTAAGTCCTAAAACGATAACTCTTAAAGACATAACTAGCGACATAATACCTCAAATGATAGCAGATTGAAGGCAAGTATACAACGACGGAGAAACATCCCCAGATTGCTACCAGGGTCCAAAATAACCTGGTCATCTTCCATAACGCCAGATTCCGGGCCCCCAAGGATCCCTAAAAAAAGTTATACCAAAATCAATTACCTAGAGAAGAATTAAAAAACAGGACATGAAAAATAATGAGCAGCAGATGAAAAAACAAAGAGAAGATGCAGTACTGATGACGAGCAACTCACCTCGCATATCAGTAAAGAAGTTAAACAAATCATCAGGTGACGATATGGACGATAACCTGCTTGTTAAATGATCAATAAACCAATCATGTGACAAGCCGCAAACTTCCCTCAATTGTCTAATGAGTTCGTCCAGTTTCGGCTCCAAAATATCGTCACACGACTGTAAAGAAAATCAACACCAAACAACTTTAAACACTTGCAAGTTTCTGTGCTCCTAGCGAATGCTCTGAACTGAAATCAGATATCAAATGAAAGCCCCGGTGAGATTGATTTTTGAGTAGGGGTGTACCTTAGTGAGAGCCAAGAGGAACAGGCCGAGGCGGTTGTGCTGAGCGACGGAGGAGAAAGGGAACGGCAGCGAGATTTGCACGGACGGAGCATAGATCTGAAGAAGTATGCATACGGAGACTTTGTGAGGGGTAATAGCGAACGCGCCTGGCGGTTTCACAATCCCGGCCATTACAAGAGTCCCTCGCCTCGCGTAAAAAGCTCTCCGGGTAAAAAGCTCTAGTCTTTTATTTTCATGAGGATGATATATGGATATCTACTTCCCAGTTCAGAGTTCAGGCATCAAAGTCAATTTCTATTTCTTGCAGAAACTGTTATCAGCCTATGCAAATACATAAGGCAGAGCACAAATGATTATACTGCCCCAGCTTCATCTCACCCAAAATCATCAAAGCTTCGTCGAACCGCGGCGACAGATACACATTTCACCTTGACAAAGCTGAGTCATGAACAAGTTAAAACAATACAATGCAGAATATGGTCCCTACCCTCTATTTATTTTTATTATGCACAAAAACTTCCAGAACCCAAAAAGTCAGTGGTAGAACATCAAGCACGCAGTTTTGCACAGATGGCCCAAAATATAAAATTCTGTGATTGCATAATTTGGGGAAGTCCAGAAACCAGCTCAACGGGATTTGACGTGGAGGGAAAAGGGGTTGAGAGAGAGAATGCGAGGAGAGAGAGAGAGATTCAGATAAACTAGGCGGACGGCGTACGTGCCTCGACTGTGACTGGCGGCGTTGTGGGACTTGCAATACGGAAATACTCCGAGCGGAAAAAAGAAGAGGGTATCGGGTCGAGCAGGCCCAGCGTTGCTGCGCAGTGAGTGGCTCCAAATTCGAAAGCTTGAGTATTGAATTTGAAATGGGAAAGGAAGACGGGAAAAAGAAGAGGGTATCGGGCTGAGTGAAGGTGACAGTGTACTAAAATTACCAAATTATCCAACGTTTTAAAACAAAAGTTAAGACCTCGAATGATTTCTTTAAATCAATTCAATTTAATTTAATTAATCTAATATCTAAATATCTAATTTTTAAATTATGAAACTTATCTTAATTTAAAACCTCCTTCCATATAAGACCTACAATATTTTTCAATTCAACATATCTTTATAAGACCTACAATATTTTTCAATTCAACGTATCTTTATACGTAAGACCCATAATCTTTTTTAATTTTATATAATAGTATTAAACTCATCTTAACATCTAAACACAATAAAACTCATTTTAGATGAGTCATACATAACTCACTCTACCTATTTAACTCAATACTATTCATAAAGAATTCAGTTCAACTCAACTTAAATCAGCTTAACTCAACATTCAAATACAGCCTAATATCAATTTTTATCGACATAAATTCTAATAAAATATATGAATGATCATATGTGGCAAGAACCTTACACGGGCAAGTCACAAAATTAGCAAGTTTGAGTTTAATATAAATGGTTTCGGATAAATACATATTGCGTGTTAAGATATATTACTAAACAAGTTAACCTGCTTAACCTAAAATGAACTTACAATAAATCATCTAATTTTTTTTTTTCAAAACTAAAATTTTATTATTGTTAGATTTTAATATTGATATTTCTTATAGTTATATTTTCATTATTGAAATTATAATTTTGGACCTATGCTCATATTTTTTTATTATTGAGTTTGCCGTATTGGTTTTATTAAATATTAAAATTTGAAAAATATTGATTTTTTTGTTAGTAGATAGTCTCATTGTTTTTTTAGATAATGTGATTATTAACAAATATAAATTTTAACTTTTATATAAAATTATGTTAATTAAGTCAAATGGATTATGCAAGTTAGCTCAATCCGTTCAAATGAAAATGGTTAAAATGAATCGTGTCATGTTGACTTTTTTTCAATTAGTTATTAAACGGGTCAAAGCGGGTAATACAACAAGATACAATCTGTTATTTAAATGGATCGTATTATGGTTTAAAAATCTGACCCGTTTAGCTTAATGGGTCATGTTCAAGTTAATCCATATAGTTGAATAATCTTGACTTGATAAGACACAAACACGACCTACGTATATGAATTGCCACCCCTAATAAAATATTAAGATAAAGTGATAATTTACAATTCTAGATAAAATTTTGTTTATTGAAAAAGGTATAATTATGAAAATGGCCAACTATGGAGAAACCAAGGCATGTTATACTCACTAACAAACTTTATAAATATGCACTTCACATCATTTGAGTATGCACAGAAAAGAAACCCTAGCTGCTCTCTCTAGAGGTTGTCTGGAATTCTTCATATTGAAGAATTCTAGCCCCCCTCTCATACTTAATTACTTGCTGTCATCCTTTTACATATTGAGGGTTTTACGAAAAAATGGATTTGTGCACTGATGGAGGAAATCCAAATGAATGTATTGAGGAAATTCCAAAATATTTTGTTCAAATCTCTTGCATATCAATATCACATCGAATCAGTGAGTGACCAAAATGTAATGTTGCACCTGACCGGAGAAAGTAAGTAGCCCACCTCTCTCCTTCTCATACTCTTTGATCTATACAAGAAGTTGCACCTCTTTGATTCTGAATATTCTCTATAGAGTTTTTTTGTGAATATGCGGATTCTTTTATGGTTTCAAACTTTTGATATCTAATCCTTTCTATGGTGGTTTTTTTTTCCATAAAATCTATTGCTCAAAGAGTTGTACATTAGGGACTTGGATCCTCACCATTTTAATTTTCAAGCGAAGTGGAGAGTATTTCATTTAATATATAATAATAGCTATTTTAATCATTTTACATTACGTTGAAGAAGGAAATGACAAAAATATCACAAGTTTTGTACTAAATGAAAATTATTAATTTAACTTGAAATGGAGAGCATCCTTGTCCATACATTAGAGGGCAAATTCTTGACCTATGTAATCATGCATGGTTTTATGGTGAATAAATACAAGCCGCTTCCCTGATCCCTCCACCCAAAAAGTGTTGCAGCATGTTCTTGAGGCATCTACAGACCTTTGTTGTTATATTCTACTTCAATCACGTGTTGTGTTGCAATTTCTAAGATTTTCTTCTTGTTTTTTTTTTTAGGTGTTTACATTTAACAAGCTAGTGAGTGACTAGAACCCAAATACCATGTGATTGGCAAGCTTAAATGAGAGTATTCAGTCCAGTTCATGTAACATGAAAAGCAGGTGGAGAAAGTAAAATAATCAAATATAAAATCTGTGGAGAATATATTCATTTATATTATTTGGTTATGAAGAGAGAGAGAGAGAGAGAGAGAGAGAGAGAGAGAGAGAGAGTTTTTTTTATTATTTATTTATTTTTATTTTTTTGCAGTGTTTTGTTGGTTTATATGCACAAAAATAATCCTAACATCAATTTACACGTGGGTGGAATGTACATATTTGGTATGAAATTAATTCTACCAAGATTGGTAAGAGATTTATAATTTTTTGTAAGAATAATTGAAAATTGAATAGGAGATCCAACAATTTTTATATGCCATAATAGGTATAGAAGACATTAAGTTATTGTAGCATTTGAGTATTCCTTGTAGAAAACTATAAAGTTGTATAATAATAGGATAATTTTCGGTATATTTGAGAAAATTGCTTTCAAATCTCAAAATTAGTCATTAAAATTCTATTCAAGAACTTCTTGTGTTTATAATTTTTATGGATCAATTTATATATATATATATATATTATATATATAAAGAACAGAAATAATTTTTTACGACTTTATTAGAGCTAGACCTGACATGCGAAGGCCATAAGGCCATGCCTAGTCGATAATCCCATTAGTTTCTATATTTTAGGAGAAAGTAAAGTAATTAACTATAAAATCTGGAGAGATTATATTCATTTATATTGTTTGGGTTTAAAAGCCAGGTGGAGATAAGGTTAAATCCATGGTTTGAAACTTATTGGCTCTATTTATGGCCTCTATGCACTTAGCAACATGCACAATTCAAAGAGCTTTAGCTAAACTTCGATGATCCACCGTCCGACCAGTCTTCATGATCTGCCGCACTAAAGCTAGGATATTGTATAATTTTGGCTTTGACATTTAAGCTACAAAATGAAGGAGAATCTAGAGATTCTCATATTCTCAAATAGGAAGAGAATCAAAGGTCAAGATCATCTGCATAAAAACGTTTCATGGTCTCATCGAATCAGTGGATTACCTGAGAAACGTAATCTCTCTCTTACTCTCCACCCTCGTTACATTATTTCCTAAATGCATGTTTCTATTAACATAAATCTCTGTACATGCTATGATAAAATTATTTCACATTGTGTTTTTTGGATGCAGTTCCATAGCATTTGGACCTCACAGTGGGTTTAGCATGGGGAATAAAGTGGTTAGAAATCATGGTATTCCAATTTTTTATCTCAATTATTTTTTAAATCTTACGATTTATTCATTAAAAATATTCCTTTCCTGACATCGATGTTTACCTTTTTTGTGTTTGGTATTTGGAAAGCCATCATTTTTTACAATTAAGCATTAAAAATAAAAACAAGAAAACCTTTGAGATATATTCATTTATTTTAGTATGCCATTCGAAATTTATGAACTCGTTGAAATCCTTGATGTGCCATTATTTATTTATTTATTTGGATACTTCGTGTATGTGATGGTGGGTAAATAAAATCTAATTTTGAGGTCTTTCTCAACGCTGATAAAGCTTATGCTATTCCAAATTATAATATCATAATTAATATGCTTACATTACTTTTCCGTTTCTTTAGTTTTGGGTTAATACATTAAGTGTAATATCTCGCTCATTTCTCCCTCTTATGGTCACAAGTCTCGTTCTGTGTATCGAACTTTGATGGCTTATTTTTTAAGATATCAAGCAAATTCTAAAGTAAGTCCAGTGTTTTAAAATCCTTGAATATTTTAAATGTCCTGGGAATATTTATACAAGATATTTTCAATGTCATTGAACCAAGCCTAATTTTGAAATAAAACGATTATAATATTTTTGAAGAGTTCCAAAAATATTATAATTGTAGAAATCATTTTTATTTAAATGATTTTAGTCATTTAAAAATATTATGAGATTTAAGTTATGTTGAAAACTCTAAAGTAATTAAGTGGTTTTATTCTCTTAAAGATAATGAGCAAAACTTCATCATTTAATTAATGATGAAGATTATATTTTATAAAATAAAGTTTAGTTAAATGATATTTATCTTAATTTCTCTAAGTATTTTTAAGTTAAATTAGTGTTTTAATCATCATCGTTAGATCGTTTTGAAAACCACAAGATGAAGGGTTTGGATTAAATACACAAGCCTCTAGTCTGTTCCCCCCATTTCCTCTCTTTCCCTTTCTCTCTCCTCCCTCTCCCCTTAAGCCCGACGGAAAGCTTCCCTCCCCTCCACCAAATCCCTTCAGCTCAGCCTAGCACTGTCGCGTGCCACCCAGCCTCACCGCCACCACCAGCGACTCCCCCCTCACGCCGACAACCCTCCACTGTGGAAATCAACCCCCACGCAGCTCTCTCTCTCCTCCTACGGTAGCTCAACCCAAAATGGGTTTCAACCATTTCTCTGCACCGTGCACCGCCATTGTCAGCCCCTAGCCTCACTAAGCACCACCACAACTACCTCATCTCACTAGCTATCACCTCCACGTCCAGCCATAGCCCAGCTGAAATCCCCATCTCTCCCATGCTCTCTCTCCCTCTCACGGATTATCCTCCATGCGTTGCCGTGCGCTACCACCCATACCACCGCACCACCACCACCATGATCCCTAGCCACCCACGACCTCCCCGTAGCCTCCTCGTGCCCAACCAAGCCCCCCATCTCTCTCATGCCCCCTCACTCTTTCATGGGTTTCTCCACCCATTTGGCTTAGATTTGAGGCCCTCCAGCCACCATACTGCCTCTAGCTCGCCACCACAGCTCCACCGCACCTCTCAAGCCCCTCCATGGCTAGCCAACAACTAGCCAAGCTTCCCCTCCAAATTCCCTTGTGTGAGACCCACGGCTCTGCCATGCTCCGCCACCCCTACCACCATGAGCCTCCCTTGGCCTCCCTTAGTCCAGCCCTAAGCTCAAATCGCCACTTTACGTGGTGGACAACCACCATACAGGTGGATAGTCACCGTACACAATTTAGCCGTCATGTACAACTCTTCCGACGTCATCGAATGTGACGGGTAGAGGGCAACACACGAGTTAATCCCGATGATGGTACAACCATCTCTTCCTCATTATTTATATTAGATGTTAGATGGTTGATTGTGGAGTTCATTGTGTAGTGAAATGTTGGGCATAATTGTATAGTGTGTTATGAGGTGCAGGTGTGAGGTATGTGCTATAGTAGTGATGCGGCATAGTGTTGTGAAGGGAGTACATGTGGTGTGTACTCCATGTCGTGCAGCGACACACTATGTGGTGTGCATCGTAGTAGTATGTGGTGTAGTGTAATGGAAGGGAGTACACGTGGTGTGTACTCCATGTTATGTGGCGATACACCATGTGGCGTGCGTCGTAATGATGTGTGGCATGGTGTGGATGGAAGAGAGTTTACATAAAGTGTACTCCGTGTGGTGTCGTGATGCACTGGATGGCGTGTCATGAATGATTGGATGACGTAGTTGAGGATCGTAAAACGTGTGGTGTAGTGTCAGGATTTGAAGAACAGTGTCTTGAAATAGTTGCAACGTGACCCTGCTGTAGTGACGGGTGTCACAGTGTAGCTTGGGATTAGTCTTGAGCTACGTGACGAGATGGAGATGTAGTTGTGAATGGAGTCTTGTCGTTTAAGTGTTGGGATGAACTTGTAAAGGTTCAGGAAGTAGGAAAGTCCTACCAACCAGGTTTGAGTAGAAGTTGGTATCGGAGTATGAAGCTTGTTTACACAAGCAAGCGTTCAATGGATTATATGTTGATCTTAAGTGATAAGAGGGTAAGGTACATGTGCATCTGGTGAGACAAGTGTACCGGAGGAATTTACCATATATAATGAGTAATCTGTCCTAAGCATGGTTACACGATGTTTAAGACTCAGAGTTGGCTTAAAGCTGTATGGCATGTATGGATGGAAATAAGGATGAAGTGTGGGCATGGATGCATGAAGGTAATAATGGATATACTGTCTAGGATTAGGATGCTTGACTCAGTCAGTCTGAGTCATGTATTACAATGTAGTTAATAGGAAGAGTAAGACGAAGGTCTTAGTGTTTTAACCCTAAGGTGAATCATGGATGTTCAATTTAGTGGATGAGCACTCAAGGTAGAACATAGAGTTTGGAAGAGTTAGTGACTGTAAGTGGACCTCAAAGGTTTTAGTATAGTAAAGGACACATAAGAGCACAGGGTAGAAGGAGATTGTTTCTGAGTGAGGTGTAGTTCTATTTCTAGTTTAGTTGCTTATATACTAGATTTAGAATGATGCTAAGGTCATGTAGGTTGCCATCTAACACGCACATAAATGGATTGCATGAAATGAGTATGGCATGGAATCTAGATAAGTATTATGTTCATACTCTTCTAGAGTTTTCTAAATGATAAGAAATGAAAATGAAAAGCTTTTATGAAAAATATTCTTTTATGCAATGAAGGAAAATAAGTGATGTTTTATGAAAGTATGCTAAGTATAACGTTTAAAGGTATACGCATATAATGGCCTTTCTTGGTAGCCCCTGTTTATGCACCACAAAGTATTAAGTGTATGCATGTGAATGGATGGTATACTTAGTAAGTATTATATGTATTCTTATGAAATGAAATGTGAGGCTTATGCTTTATGCTTTAAATGATGCGAAGAAAGTGTTTTGAATGTCCCTATAAACTAATGTTTTAAATGATGCAATGATCTAATGTTTAAGGATGCTATAAACTGATGTTTAAGATGATGGTCATGTTTATGCTCTTAAAGAATGTTTTAAATGTCAAGGTTTAAACCTATACTTTTAAATGATGTCTATGAACTGAATGGACTGAAAAAGAATAAATGAAAAGGACTGAAAGAATTGAATGAATGAATGAAAGGACTGAAATTTTGAATGTATGAAAATACGTAACTGTAACGCCCATTCTTGTGGTGAGTTCTTTAAAAAATGATCTTAATAAAAATAGACGGGAATTATGGCTCCTTTTTAAAATTTCTTTTCCTTTCATGCTAGGATACAAAAAACTCAATGTTTATAAATAAAACTTGTTTTCTTAATTAAAAAAGTTACAGCGGAAAACATTAATTTTCATAATTAAAGTCACTTGTACAAAATATCATGCATAGGCTTTCATGCTCTTCCCCTTGGGCTGTGCCCGTCCTGACACGTCATGCTCGTATTGTCCCTGGGAGGGCATATATAAAAACTAAAATGAGTCGATGACTCATAATCATTACTTCATACAATTAAATTATAATAACATAGATTTTCAGTCATGCATTCATCACTCCATACATATCCTATACATCTCATGCATAGACATTCAATTCGTTTTAAAACATTGCAAGATGGGTTTTTTCTTTTAAACATGCTTTCTTCTCATAAAACAGTTCCCCACGCCTCGCTGCCTTCATTTCTTAAAGAGTCTTTTCATGCATATATCTTTTCTTACATACATTCATGCATACGTCTTTTCATACATACATGCATTCTTTCTT
Source organism: Carya cathayensis (assembly GCA_011037825.1). Taxonomy (NCBI): domain Eukaryota; kingdom Viridiplantae; phylum Streptophyta; class Magnoliopsida; order Fagales; family Juglandaceae; genus Carya; species Carya cathayensis. The sequence continues at coordinate 1,360,865 of QGSO01000213.1, read as the reverse complement.
AACATGCATCCATTCTTTTTTTATCGCTTTCATTGGCCGTTGCACATTGTTGCGCCCCATGTGCTGGGGTTAGCGGTCTTTTAGGCCTGATTCTGCCCGTGGTCACAAGTTGGAAATCCATTCCGTTAGGGTGCAGCACTGGGTGCACTACCAGTACTACTTACCCGGCATTGCAATCTGCCAAGTCCATTCCTTCGGTACCTTTTCATTTCCATTCATATGGCCGTTACGTATTTTCATACATCATGCATTCAGTCCATTCATTCCTTTTCAGTTCTTTCCTTCCTTTACAGTCCGTTCAGTCCTTTACAGTCTGTTCATTCATTTCAGTTCTTATAGCTCTTTATAGTTCTTACAGTCCTTTAGTTCATTTCGTTCATAAAGTCATTTTAAAATCATTGGACATTTAAAAAAAAAAAAAAATTCTTTCATGGAATTGTTTTAAAAACATCAGTTCGTGCATCTTTTAAAGCATCATTTCGTTTCTTTTTGTGCACACATATACAATATGTACCGCTTATAGCATCCATCCACATGCATACACTTACATATTTTGGGTGCGTGAAAAGGAGCTTTCTTTTTCGTAAAACGTGTTTTGTAGAGAAAATCGTCATTTCATAAAGTATTTTAGAGGAAAAGCTTTCGTTTTCATCTTCATTTATTTAAGAAAACTCTAGAAGAGCAGGAACGCAATACTTACATGGACTTCATGCCATACTCAATCCATGCAATCCATTCGTGTGCGTGTCAGATGACAACCTACATATATACACATAACCTTACGTCATTCTCTATCTAATGCATAAGTAACTATTTTAAAAATAGAACTATACTTTATTTGGAATACTCTCCATCCATCCCTGGGCTCTTACGTGCCATTTACTATGCTAAAACCTTCAAGGTCCTATTCCTTAAAGTGAACCTCCGTAATTCACCTTAGGGTTAAGACACTAAGACCTTCGTCCTTTTTTCTATCAACCACATGTCGATGCATGACTCAGATTGACTAAGTCATACATCACATTCCCCAACAACTTCTCCATTACTACCTTCACGTATCCTAGCCCATATTCAATCATCATTCCTATCCATACACACCACACAGCTTAAAGCCAACTCTGGGGCTAAAACACCGTGTAACCATGTTCAGGACAGATTACTCATTACATATGGTAAACCTATCCGGCACACGTGTCTTGCCAGAGGCACATATACCTTATCCCTTTTATCACCTAACACCAAATTATAGTTCAACAAACGTCCGCTTGTATAAACAAGCTCCATATTCCGATACCAACTTGCTCATACCCAGTCACTAAGACTCTTCCTACTTCTCGGCCCTGTACAAGTTTATCCCAACACTTAACAAGAGGACTACATCCACAAATGCACCTCTGTCACATCACGTAACTCGAGACAAATCCTGAGTCATGTCACGACGCCTGTCATGCTTCCGCTGCACTACTTTGATACTTTTCCACCACTTTACACATATTCTCAGCCATAAGTCAACCACAAGGTGACACTCGTCTCCTCAGACTACAAGCCAAGTCACAGCTGTGTCGGGACACTGTTACACAGTTCTCGACACTACACAATACTCTACGCTCCTCAACTACGCAACCACCCTTTTATACATGACACGCCTTATAGTGCATCAGTTCACAATACAGAGCACATGCTACATGTACTCTCTTCACTCTACTCCACACGTCACTACGGCGCACTTCACATGGTGTGTCACTGCACTACATGGAGTACACTCCAAGTGTACTCCCTTCACACACCACGCCGCATCACAACTACGGCATACACCTCATGCCCATACTTCACAGCACAGTTCACAACACTACATGATTATGCCCAACACTTCGTTACACAGCTACACTTCACTACACAACTACGCAACGAACTCCATAATCAAGGCATTGGAGGAATTGTACATGGCAGTTAACACCGTGTACTATGGCTGTTTGAGTTTGAGAATAGCTAGGCGTGATCTTGGAAAGGCTCAAGGTGGCCTTGTGGTGATCTGAGGTGGCGGAGCATGGCGGCATTACTTCGTGAACAATGCATCCAAGAGAGAGTGAGGGTGCTTGAGGTGGAGGAAGGCTATGGAATTTCGTGGGAAGCTAGGATGAGGAAGAGGGAGGCTAGTTGTAACAGCCTGCTAAAATTTAGTCTTATCTCCTCACTCTTCTCTTTCTTTTTCGCACATTTTTGACAGCACGGCAATCAGTTTTGGATTCTTTCCCGACAGCAGTCACTATCTCTCTCGTCTCTACCCTCACCCGAAATCACATGCATAATTATCTTTTTCCGTAAATCACGTTACTTTGTTCTTCACCGACAACTGTAAAATTATGAACAGATTTATCCTAAGCGTTGTACCTCGATGGCGTATTCCGGATGTTATCCACCGAATTTCAAAGTATTAGATAAGCTTGTTTTTAAAATAGCACAATTATAATAATTTAATGAGCTCTGAAAATATTATAATTGTGGATAATTACTTAGATTAAATATTTTAGTTGTTTTAAGATATTAAGAGGTTTATTTTTACGTTGAAAACTTTTATTTAAATTAAATGGTTTTATCCTCTTTGAGTGATTAAAGATACTTTATCATTTTAATAATGATGAAGAAATATTATTTTATAAACCTTAGTTTATAAAATAATAATCTATCTTAATTCCTCTCAGTGTTTATTCAAGTGTTTTATGCACTTTGATTAATTAATGATACTTTATCATTTTATACAATGATGAAGAAAATATTATTTTATAAACCTTAGTTTATAAAATAATATTCTATATTAATTTCTCTCAGTGTTGTAATTAAGTATTTTATTAATTTAAATGATTTTATCATCTTCGATTAATTAACGGTACTTTATCATTTTAAATAATGATGAGGAAATATTATTTTATAAATTTTAGTTTATAAAATAATATTCTACCTTAATTCATCGTAGTGTTTTATTTAAAGTGTTTTATTTAAAATAAAACACTTACGCGTTTTCAAATCAGTGTTTTAACTCACCGTTGGTTTATTTGAGGATCCCGAAGCGTAGGATTGAAGTTAATTACCTAGGCCCCTACCCTTTTTCCTTCACTTTTTCCTTTTTCCTTTTTCTTCTCTCTCTTTCCTCTCTCTCTCTCTCTCCCCATGCTCTTCCCTTCCCCATTTCTCCTTACCGTCGCCGCCCCTTTGACCGCCCGTTTCTCCGCCGTCCGGTGGAGGTGTCGTACACCACCCCCGCCATTCTCTTCCAATCCCACCAAAGTTCATCCCCTCCAATTTTCAGAGCCATCGGACCAGCCGTTAGCCGCCACGAGCCCCCGGAAGTTGCTGCCTCTGCCCTGTTTTCTCCCCTGTTGCCGATTTCTTTCTCCGCCCAGAACCGCCGCTCGCCGGCGGCGTGGACTACACCACCCACCCAGATTTCTTCCCCTCTCACCGGTGAACATCCCCTCCAAGTTTCACCTCCATCCGAGCCACCGTTAGCCACCACTCTCGCCTCCAAACAAATGGGTTTTTAAGGCTTTTCACCATTTTGGACCACCATACACGGCCAAATCAGCCACCAAGCACCACCATTGGATTCACCACATCAAGGGCTTCCTCCCCATGTCTTTCTTTTTCCCTAACTCTCACTCTTTCTCATATGGGTTTCTCAAAACACCCGTTCGGTTGCACCACCGTGCGCCGCCGTACACGGCCACCCGTGGTGTTTCACCACCACCATCTTGTTCCTCTCATCCTCATGAACCTCTCCAAGAAATTTCATGGCCAACGGAGCTTCGTAGAGCTCACACTCTCCCGCACTCTCCAAGGCCAAAAATGGTTTCAAACGGCCGATCTGCCGCCGTTAGCCACCGTCCGACCACCACCTCGCCACCACAGCTCCACCACATGTTCCTCTACCTTTCCCTAGCTTTCCATGAAGTTCTATGGCTTTTCGCTACCTCGCGTCTCCTCCGCTCACCGTTCGGAGTTACTGTTCACGGCGTGATGCCGCCGTGCTCCGCCACCTTTGACCATCACAAGGCGACCGTGAGTCTTCCAAGACCACGCCTAGCCTTTCTCAAGCCCAAACTACCACTTTATGTGGTGGACAGACACCGTACCGCCACGTATGCTCCTCCGACGCATGTTCGTGACGAGCAGCGAGCGACGCACGGGTTATCCCGTCGATGGTATAACCCTCTATCTTTAGTTATTTATGTTTAACATAGTTGATTTGGTTGGCTGTAGACTGTGTAGTTAGTGTTTGTGGAGTTCGCTGCGTAGTTGTGAAACGAAGTGTGGTTGTGAAGTGTTAGGCTTGATTTTGTAGTTTTGTGGACTGTGCTGTGAAGTATAGGCGTGAGATGGATGCCGTAGATGTGATACGGCGGGTTGTGTGAAGAGAATACGCGTGTAGCGTATTCTGTGTAATGCAGCGACGCGCCGCGCGACGTGCGCTGTAGTGATGTGGGTCGTAGAAGGAAGGGAGTACGCATGTAGTGTACTCCGTGTGGTATGGCGATGCATCGTGTGATGTGCATCGTGTTGATGAGTGTTGTAGCGAAGGAAGTACGCGTAGCGCGTACTCCGTGTCGCGTAGCGATGCACCGTGAGACGTGTATCGCAGTGATGGGTTTTGTAGTGTGAATGGAAGAGAGTTCACGTGAGTGTACTCTGTACTAAGTCGTGATACACCGGATGGCGTGTCACGAAGGGTTGGATGGCGTAGCAGAGAAGTGTGGAGCGTATGGTGTAATGTTGGGAAACTGTATGACAGTGTCCCGAAGCAGTGATGATATGGATTATAGTCCGGGATGACTGGTGTCATCTTGTGGTTGACTATGGCTAAGAGTATATGGATTGAGAAATGAGTTGTTTGTTTGGTTGTTATTGATAATTTTAATGAACTTGTTTTAGTGCAAAGGCTTTCTGAAGTCAATTTATCTCTTCCGAGTATAGTGAAACCTCAAGTTGGCCGTGGTGTTGCAAGTGCTTACAATATGGCAATTGAGTTCAGAAGTGAAAATCTTAAGGACTTGAGTGTTCCTCTTCCAGCTGTTGTGCAGTTCCTCGTGTCTCGCGCTCTATTCTCATAGAACGCGACGATCGAGGTAAGTTAGCCTCTAACTTACTATCAGTTTATTGTGTATGTGTGATGGGTAAGAGAACTACAATTTATGTATGTATGTTATCGTATATGCCATGTCATGCTATGTCATTACATGTTTATCTGCTACGTATGATTTAATCTCTCATGAATAATTATCTGTTACATAATCTTTTCTGTCATACAATGATGTATGTTATAAGTATGCCATGTTAAGTATGCCATGAAATGTTATGATTAAATCATATTGTGCCATTTACAAGTATACGCCATGTTAGAAAAGTATATGATATTAATTAATATCTCATGCATTAAGAAAGATAAGACATGTTATGTTACGTATAATACGTGGGGCCACAACAACTGTGGAGTACGTATTATATTTTATGTTACGTGAATACGTGGGGCCACAACAACTGTGGAGTACGTATTATATTTAATGTTACGTATATACGTGGGGCCACAACAACTGTGGAGTACGTATTATATTTTTATGTTACGTGTATACGTGGGGCCACAACAACTGTGGAGTACGTATTATTTTTTATGTTACGTGTATACGTGGGGCCACAACAACTGTGGAGTACGTATTATATTTTATGTTACGTGTATACGTGGGGCCACAACAACTGTGGAGTACGTATTATATTTTATGTTACGTGTATACGTGGGGCCACAACAACTGTGGAGTACGTATTATATTTTATGTTACGTGTATACGTGGGGCCACAACAACTGTGGAGTACGTATTATATTTTATGTTACGTGTATACGTGGGGCCACAACAACTGTGGAGTACGTATTATATTTTATGTTACGTGTATACGTGGGGCCACAACAACTGTGGAGTACGTATTATATTTTATGTTACGTGTATACGTGGGGCCACAACAACTGTGGAGTACGTATTATATTTTATGTTACGTGTATACGTGGGGCCACAACAACTGTGGAGTACGTATTATATTTTATGTTACGTGTATACGTGGGGCCACAACAACTGTGGAGTACGTATTATATTTTATGTTACGTGTATTCATGGGGCCACAACAACTGTGGAGCATGAAGTATGGGGCCACAACAACTGTGGAGCATACACTACGTGAGACACAGCAATTGTGACACGTAGAATACGTGGGGCCACAACAACTGTGGAGTACGTATTAAGTCAAGTTTCAGATCAAGTGCATGATAAGTCAAGTTTCAGATCAAGTTCATGTTTTGTTATGTACACGTACATGTTATGTTCATGATCAAGTTATGTTCCAAGTTCATGTTCACATCATGTTAAGTTCACGTTTACAGTATGTCTCAAGTTCACGTTTATGTCATGATATGTTCAAGTTTATGTTATTTTCAAGTTCATATTTATGTTATGCATGTTTACGTTCATGCTACATTTCAAGTCCATGTTATGTTTTAAACTCAAGTTCATGTCATGTTAAGTCAAGTTCAGTTCACGTTTAAGTTCTGGTTATGTCATGTTATATGTCAAGTTATGCTATGCTTATGTACGACTTTACTTATGCATTTATGCTTTTACTGCCATGCATGCATCTTTAACCTGTGTGTGAGTTTTATGTTAACTTACTGAGATTTGTAATCAAATCTCACTGTGGTAGTCCCAACTACCATTCCCCCCGAATGGTAGATCTTGTTACAGGACCCAAAGGAGAATTGGAATCTGACCAACTGAATACGGTCAACTAGGCCACGGTGCGATGTTGATGATGGTATAGTATTTAACTCAGGTTAATACTTGTACTTTTGGAGTTGTATTTCAAGTATTCTTTTGATCACAACCATTTTGGACTAGTGTGGTGATCACGGCTTTTTAGTATGCCTTTATGTATGAAATATGTTTCAAGTATTTGGGATAATTTTTAGTTTGGTGCATAGTATTGCTAAAGAAAAAAATTATCCGCTGCGAATATTGCATAATGCTAGATGCATGTTAGGAACATTACATCTTATATGTCATGAACGGGGGCAGGTAACCTTGTGTTGCATGTCTCGACGCTTCAAATGTCCGTTCAATCCCAAGCGGAATTTGGGGGCGTCACACTAGTGGAAGTGCTTGGTGGTAGGGGAGGTGGAGCACGGCGACACTAGGGCCGTCGGTGGTAGATCTAGGCCATGAGAGACCCATTTCGGGTAGAGAGACAAAGAGGCTCATGGGGGAGGTGAAGGGGTGCTGGTAGTTCCTTAGTGGCTAGGGAACATGGTGGTGGTGCTTGGTGGCCCAGTTGGCCACGCACGGTGAAGTTGTGCAAGAGGAGTCCATGCGTGAGGTAGCCTAATGGAAAGAGAGAGAGAGAGAGAGAGCTGTGGTGAAGCTGTTGGTGACGGTCGGTGGTCACGTTGGTCGCGTACAGCGGCGGTAGTAGGAGATAAATGGGTTTTCATACCCATTCAGTTAAAGGGAGGAGGAGAGAGAGGGGGTTGCTGGTGGGACTCATCACCAGTGGGGATGGACTGGCCGATGAGAGGAGCTGCTGCTGGTGGAGGTGAGGTTGGGAGGCTGGTGGTGGCGCCAGTTGGGAGGAGAAACCGCACGGTGGAGGTGAGGGAGCTGGGCACATCGAGTTCAAGGGGAGAGAGAGAAAAGATAAAAGTGAGGGAAAAAAGAGAGGGGCTTGGGTATTTAATCTAGGTCATTTGTTTTGGGATCCTCAAAACGATCTACTAATGAGTTCAAATACTGATTTGAAAACACTGAGAGGAATTAAGATAGAATATTATTTTATAAACTTTAGTTTATAAAATAATATTCCTTTATCATTATTTAAAATGATGAAGTCTCGATAATTCCTCAAAGAAGATAAAATCATTTAAATTAATTTAGAGTTTTCAACATAAAGTTAAATCTCATAATATTTTAAATGATTAAAATACTTTATTTAAATAATTTTTCACAATTATAATATTTTTAAAGCTCATCAAAATATTATAATTGTGTTATTTAAAACAAATTTAGTCCAATAACACTGGAAATATCACATATAAATATTTCTAAAATATTTAAAATATCCGTAAGGTTTAAAATATTGAACTTGATTTAAAATCCGCTTGATATATTTTAAAACACGCCATCGAGGCTCGGCACATAGATCGAAGCTCATAATTAAAGAAGAAAGAAGGAGCGGGTTATCACAGTAATAACCATGATTGAATGAATGGGTACCAAAGGATTGGGCAGATTGCAATGCCTGGTAAGTAATACTGGTAGTGTACCCAGTGCTGCCCCCTGACTGAAGGATTCCCAACCCATGGCCATGGGCAGAATTAGGTATAAAAGACCGCTAACCCTAACATATGGGGTGTAACAGTGTGTGCCGGCCAAAAGAAAGTGATAAGAAAGAATGTATGTATGCTCAGACTCTTTAAGAAATGAAGGCATGAGGTGTGGGGAAATATTTTATGAAAGAAAAGAAACATTTACGAAAGAATATCATTTTCAAGAAAAACTCTACTTCGAAATGTTTTAAATGAACAAATGTCTTATGTAGTATGTATGGAGTGATGAATGCATGACCAAAAACCTATGTTAATATATGTTGACTGTATGAAGTAATGCTTACAAGTCTTTGATTCATTTTAGTTTTTATGTATACCTTTCCAGGACAAGATGAGCAAAACGCGTTAGGATAGACGTGGCCTCAGGGGAAGAGCATGGAAGCCTAGGACCAATGTTTTGTATAAAAGACTTTTAATTACAAAGTTTAATGTTTTCCGTTGTAACCCTCTTTAAATTAATAAAAATGTTTTATTTTATAAACACAGAGTCTTTCGTATCTTGGGAAGGAAATGAAAAGAGTTCTAAAACGAACGGTGATTCTCGTCGTCTTTCTTAAAATCATTTTCTAAAAGTCCCAGAACATATAGCTGGCACAACTCAACCATATGAATGGAGTGGTTTAGGCTGTTTTGCTCCAAACTTTCTCAAAATTTTGATCAATTGGAGAAAAACCAAGAAGACTCATATGTTCTATTACACACTTGAAAATGATGAACACTGGCGATAAAGTGGGTGAACAAAACACCATTGGAGATATATAATAGGGCCATTATGTTGATTTACTACGGATTTTACATGTTAGATACATTGTAACGTGTACCTTGTATTTTTGTTATCAATCTTGAACCGAATGTAAGACCTTTTTGTGTACTATGTATATTAAAGCTTTTACATGGAGAGGTGATAAAATAGATTCAACTCATAAACATGGAGAGTTGATATTTTCTTGCAACACATCTTCGTTCTCTGTTAACAACAATAATTAGCATAGTAGAGTTAGTGGAAAATGGTTTGATCCACTAAACTCTAATCTTAGTTTAACAACAAATTGATCATCTCTATATTTATATCATTATGTTTGAGTCACTTTGTTTCACATTGTTCTTGAAACAATTGGCCTAACTTTAATAATTTTCATACTAATGTGTTTCACATATTCACATTGATGATTTTATACCATCATTGTAGTGGGCTGCATGATATAAATTCTGGGTCACTCACTGATTTTACTATATATCTTTTTTCATAGTAGATAATTTGTTGTTCGTCTCCAAGTTCAACCAGGAATCACAGTAACATTTTGAAATTACTCCCCTATGCAAATAGTATGGGATGATGCATGGAATTGGTCCTTAGTGGTCACCTGATACCCCAATTTTTCCACAATCTAATAGACTCATTAACAGAACAAAGAAACCTAGAAGTTTCTTATATTTCCATAATCATGAAAATACCAGTAGTAAACAAATATCTCTGGTAATGAATTATATGTATTTATGCTAAAGACTAATAATTAATCCTAAGATACAAGCAAACATAAAATATATCTTAATATGTATAACTTATACATGTAAAAAATACATTTTACAACTTGATACCCCCTTCAAGAAGGAGAGTAAATGGAATGAATTCCCATATAGGTGACTAATTTTTGAAACTATTGATATCCAAGAGCTTTGGTGAGTACACCAGCAAGTTGGTGTTGGGAAGCAAGATGAAAAGTCTTGATTACTCAAGCTTGAATCTTTTCATGTATGAAATAGAAATCCAATTCAATGTGCTTAGTCTGTTTATGAAAAATTGGGTTGGCAGCAATGTGTAAAGCAGCTTGACTATCCCTGACTATCACAAAACAATTTAGCACTATGAGTGTGAGATATGTGAAAATCAGAAAGAAATGTAAGAAGCCAAACAATTTCACAAGTAGTAGAGGTCATGGATTGATATTTAGCCTCAGTTGAAGACTGAGAGACAGTCTGTTACTTCTTAGCTTTCTATGAAACTAAAGAATCACCAAAGAAAACACAATATCCACTTGTTGATCTTTTGCTGCAAGGACAAGATGCCCAATCTGAATCTACAAATGCCTTAATACTTAGTGAGTTATCAGCTAGAAATAATAGACCATAACCAGAAGTATTATTAACATATTACAAAATTTGATATATTGCTGCTGGTGAGGATGTCTAGGTTGATCCATACACTAAGTCTTTGAACTGAGTAAGACAAGTTTGGCCTTATTAGAGTAAGGTATAAAAGCCTGCCAATGAGCCTCAAAAATGTTGTTGGATTTGGTAACGAGTCTTCATCATCCTTGCTGAGTTTCAAATTTTGCTTAATGGGAAATGATGCTAGTTTAGAAGCCAAAAAACCAACATCTTGTAAAATCTCAAAGGCATGTTTCCTCTGACATAAAGATATGCCATGTGAGGATCTAGCTACTTCCAAGCCAAGGAAGTACTTGAGCTGACCAAGATCTTTTAGCTTGAACTTAGCATCAAGCAAGCATTTCAAAGAGTCCACAGATTGTAAATCATTACTAGCTATCAAGATGCCATCGACATAAATAAGGAGTACAATGAAGGATGGACCCTTAGACTTGGTGAAAAAAGAATAATCAGCTCGTGACTGTACAAAACTCAAATCAAGGAGAGTCTTAGAAAACTTAGAAACCCACTACCATGAGGCCTATTTTAGACCATAAAAAAACTTATTCAGTTTGTGTACTTTGGACCCAAACCCCCATTTAATATGAAAACTAGGAGGTAATTTCATAGACACTTCTTCCAATAGGTCTCCATGTAAAAATGCATTGTTCACATCAAGTTGAATGAGATACCAATTCTAGACAACAACAATAGCTAGCAAAGTTCTAACAGTAGTCATTTTTGCAACAAGTGAAAAAGTTCAGAATAATCCAAACCTTCTTTTTGGGTATAACCCTTATCTTGCTTTGTATCGTTCGATAGAACCATAAGCATGATACTTGATTTTATAGACCTATTTAGATTCTATGGGCTATTTGCCAAGAGGCAAAGAGCCAAGATGCAAAGAGACAACAGTCCATGTATTATTAGTTCTAGAGCTGCAACCTCGACAACCATAGCATCTCTCCAATGAGAGTGCTTGACTAGTTGATGATAGAAATCAGATTCCATATTAGTAATAAATGTTAGAGCAAATGACTTACGAGGAGAAGACAAACAATGATAAGAAAGAAAATTAAGGATATCATACTTAGTGCTTGAAGGGAAGCAATGAGAGATAGAACTTGTTGGAGAAATTGCATTAGAGTGTGTAGCAGAGGAGTTGCAATAAAAATGTTGCAAGTAACCAAGAGCTCCTTGGATTTTGGTTGATCTTCTTGGGGGTAAGGGTGAGGAAGCTTCAGGTTCATAAACAGAGATAGGGCAAGAGGTATGATTAGAAGGAGAAGAGACATTAGGTGATTGTAATGTTGAAGGCACAATAAATGATTCAAGTGTTGAAGATTGAATAGAACATGAAAGAGAAACTTCTAAAGAGGGAGACAAATCAAATTGATGAAAGAATAAATCAGGAGATTTGAAATGAAAAACATGTTTATGAAAGATAACATGTCTTGACACAAAACACTCTTTTGTCGTCGAAGAGTTTGTAACCCTTGATATCAAAAGGGAAGATACAAGTATGAGATCTAGGATCAAATTTAGTGCGAGATTTTTGTAAGCTAGAAGCAAAACACAAGCAAACAAAGGTTCTCAAGTGTTTCATATGAAGGAGAAGTATGAAATAGTATCTCAAAAAAAGATTTATTTTGTAAGAAAGAAGTAGGCAACCTATTAAGTAAGTAGGTAGTTATTAAGACAACACCACCCCAAAACTTAAGAGGGATGTGAGACTGAAACAATAAAGTCCGAGCAATATTAAGAATATGTTGATGTTTTCTCTCTACAATAGAGTTTTGTTGTGGAGTTTCAACACAACTATGTTGATGAATTACTCCTTTGGAGTTAAGAAATGATGTGATAAAAAATTATGTACCATGATTAGTGCAATTTTTTTTTAATTGAGTTTTAACCATCTTTAAATAATTCTGAATGAGGACTCACTACAACAAAAAGTGGCTTTTCCAGCCAAAATTATTTCCAATGACAAAGATTATGCCGGAAATAGTCGTACTAGAACTTTATACTTATACTAGAAAAGATAAATCCAAGTTGCCTGAGTACAATCATAAAAAATTGTTAAAAAAACTAGTAACTTTCAACAGTGGGAATGGAAAAAAAAGGTCCCCAAATATTGCAATGAAAGATCAAAAGGCAAGGCAAAAAAGTGATTATTATTAGGAAAGGATAACTTATTTTTTTTGGCTAATGGACAAACAGTATATGGATTATTAGACATAACCAAATCAGGTACAAATTTATTTAAGAAAAACATTCTTGAAATAGAACGATGACCTATTAGATTATGCCAAAGATCAAACGAGGAACTTTTGCAAGTAAAACAAGCAGGTGATAACAAGGTAATATTGAAACTAGAGACTTTATTATGAGAAAACAATGGCAATAGAGGAGAAAGAGAAGAGCTTGGTTGCTGCAGAATATAGAGTCCTCCTTATTGTCTACCCACTCTAATTAGTTTCGAGGTGGTCAGGTCCTAAATAAGGCACAAGTCAGAAGAAAATAGAAAACAACTACTGAGTGATTTGGTAAGGTTGCTGATGGAAATTAATTTGAATGTAAATGAGGGTACACAGAGAACATCATGAAGAACAAGATGCTCAGAAAGATGAATTGTGCTAATATGTGTGACAGAAACAAATTGGCCATTAGGAAGTCTAATAGAAATGTCTACAATAGAAGTAATAGATGTGAAAAAAATCAATCGAAGGAACCATATGATCAGTTGTCCCCGTATCGAGAATCCAGTTTGAACAATGAGGATCAAAGGAATTATGCTTAGCAAAGGAAAAAACAAATTGATGAAATGAAGAAATACAAGATAATGAATGGAGAATGGCGATATATTGTTGATATTGAGCCCCAATTAGAGAGAATGAAGCATAGCCAAAAGTTGTTGATATTGAGCCTCAGTTAAAGAGAATGGAGATGCAGTTGATGAAGAGTTATCTGTGACGCCCCCAGATTCCGTTTGGGATTGGACGAACATCCGAAGCGTTGGGACATGTAACACAAGTTTACCTGCCCCCATTAATGATATATAAGATGCAATGTTCCTAACATGCATCTAGCATTATGCAATATTCGCAGCGGATAATATGCACCAAACTTATAATATCCCAAATAGTTAAATCGTAAACCAAGCATACTTAATAAAATAAACATCCACGATTTCAGTACGAGTCTTAAAAGACTGTAATCTAAAAAACATGGGAGGCCAGACTTTATATTTACATTATCAAAAAATATTATTGAGGAAGTTCGTCGAGTAACTCGTGTAACTCGCCTAACGAGGTCAAAATACTATCCAAAAACTAACTATGGAAGCTGTAAGCTCCGTGTCTTGTCTGCGGCATCTAATCAACTTCCTTCAGTCTACCAATGTCTGCTCCTTGCTTTGATCCTGACAAATCACCTACCATTCGGGGGGAATGGTAGTTGGAACTACCATGGTGAGATTTGTTTACAAATCTCAATAAGTTAACATAAAACTCCCACACAGGTTAATGATGCATGCATGACAGTAAAAGCATGAATGCATAATTAAAGTCGTAAGTAAGTATAGCATAACTTGACATATAGCATGGCATAACTGACATAACCTGAACTGAAATGTGAACTGAACTTGACTTGACATGATATGAACTTGAACTTAAAATATAACATGGGCTAGCAACATAACATGAACGTGAACTTGAAACATAACATGGACTGAAATCAAAGCATGAATGTGAACATACATAACATAAACATGAACTTGAATTTAACATAAACTTGAGTATAACATGATATAAACGTGAACTTGAGGCATAATGTAAACATGAACATAATATAACATGAACGTGAACTTGAACATAACATATACGTGAATATAACATGACATGAACGTGAACTTGAAACATAATGTGAACATGAACATAATATAACATGAACCTGAGCTTGAACATAATATAAACGTGAACATAACATGATATGAACATGAACTTGAAACTTAACGTGTATATGAACATAACATAACATAACATAACATGAACTTGATCTGAAACTTATTTTTATCTCATAGGGTCTCCATGATTCCTTATTCTTATCCCGTGGGGTTACCATGATTGCTTATTCTTAACTTCTTGACATAAACTTGGACTCTTGTTCAATTGACTTAGTTAATAACGTGACCATATGGGTGCTACACGGGTCCCCTTGAGCCGTGTGTCCTTGCCGATTACCGCATCATAACACATGTATCTACACCAGTTGTGAGTGCATTAATACGTACTCCACAGTTATTGTGGCCCCACGTATTCTACGTGTCACAATTGCTGTGTCTCACGTAGTGTATGCTTCACAGTTGTTGTGTCCCCATACTTCATGCTTTACAGTTGTTGTGGCCCCATAAATTGTTTGTGCCACACTTGCTGTGAACACACATAAAAAATAAAATATGGTTCCATCGGCATTAGTGCCCGGCGCGCTCCGGTGACCAGCTAGTTAAGCCCCATTCACAACCTGTTGACTGTACTTTGTCAACCCAGGGAATTTCACACCTATTTAGACACTCCAGCGTGAACAAAGGAGTTTCACTAGGATATTACCCCATTCTAGCACTTAGCGTCGTGATTGACATGAATAACTTAAATTGAACGTGATCTGAAACTTGACTTAACATAAACTTGATTTTACTTAACATGACATACTTGCAATGGTGAATGATACATGATATGACATACATGTAATATATGGCATACTTAACATGACATACTTATAACATATAGCAATATATAATAGAATAGATTGTGTAACAGATAAATATTCGTGACAGAATAAGTCATACATAACAGATAAACATGTAATGACGTGGCATGGCATGACATATATGATAACATACATACATAAATTGTAGTTCCCTTACCCATCATATATACACAGTAAACTGATAGTAAGTTAGAAGCTAACTTATTTTGATCGTCGCGTTTTACGAGAATAAAGCGTGAAACACGAGAAACTGTAAGAAGGTATTCTAAAAGCTAGACATTTAATCACTAACAAATAGAAACATGTGAACAAGCTAACTTAGAGTAAAATTACCATTTTACCCTCTATATTTGGAAAAATGATCATTTTACCCATAACTTAAAAATTTCACATCCTAACTCCAAAAATTTTCAAAATTTACATTTCTCATGCAAATTTTGTCCTAAACTCAAATATCAACTTAGAAAAATTTAAAATAAATCACAACTATGGAAAACACACTATGGCCGAAACATCTATAGGCCATTTCTCTTGATTTTTGTTGCAATTCCTTCCAACTTCAAAACTCATGCTTAAATTAAAATTTTGCAACAAACATCTCCCTATCCTAAGTTTAAAACCATACTTAAAATATCCATTTAGAAAAATCTAATAATCAACACCAAAAGTTTTGTAAAAAGATCCAAACACTTGAATCACAAGCTTTGACCCTAAATTAAAACATCTCCAAGAATTCCAAAAAATCAAATCTTACTTCTAACATATTCATAATATCATCCTAAGATCAACTATGATTTAAATCATCAAACTAAAGTCACCAAAATCACAAAATAACACTTGAAGTTTTTGGTTTTACACTTAGTCCAAAAACAGAAACTTTTTTCTCAACGAGTTTTGATCAATCTCTTGATCAATTGCTTACAAAGATGAGATCTTCAAACTAAAACATCACATGGTTTAAAAATGTGTCTTAAACAGGATCCAACCATCAAACTTAAAATCACATAGCTAAAAATCAATAAAACATGGATCTAATCCAAAAACATCAAATCTTAGGCCTAACCGAAATCCTCTTGCGTAGAAAAATCATATATTTAAAATTAATACTAAATATCTTTGAAATAACATCCTAACATGAAAATAAGAGACTTAGGATCATCATATAAAAATATCAAAACCTTTATAGTAAGATCAAACCTCGAAATATTAAGACTTTCTCCAAATAAAAACTGTTTTGCCACTTCCAGTTTTCAAGTTTCTAGATCTAGGAAACTCTATCATCAAAAGCTTTATTCATGCAACAAAAGCTCAATGAACACTCTTAAACACATGCTAAAAACACTCCATAAAATTTTCGGACTAAGATATGTCCATTAGCTTGGTCAAAAACTCCAAAACATAACATACTCCCCAGTTTCAAGCCCAGAATGACCTTTCCATGGTTAAAAATACTTTTGACCAATCAAATGACCATGAAACGATACGAATAATATATCTACGGAAACTATACTCAAAGAGTAACAACTTTTACCAAGGAGTAATTGTGTGAAAATACTTAAAAATGGTCAAAAATCTCTACGTAAAAAGACACAGAAATCTACTCGAGAGAGTTCTTTTGGGTTTCTCTCTAAGAACGGGGTGAAGAAGTGATTAAAGTGAAAGAAGTGTGGCTTGCACGACTCCAGACTTCTGGAGGGGGAAGATATGGGCTTGAAAGACCCTTGATTGGAGGTGGCTATGTGATATAAAGTGGAGAATAATGAAGGGAGAGGACTGCCTGTAGAAGCTGTAAGGTATGGAGGTTGATGGGGTGAGTTTCTCCATCTCATCAAGGCACTATTGGGTGTAGCCAAGGGCAGTGGATGATCTGCCATGTGAGGGAGGAAACTTTTTCAAGAAGCTTTGCCAAAGTGGCCAAATTCGTGGGCCTTGGTGGGCCTCAACCAAGTGGGCTCAATTTGGGGTTTAAAGGGGGTTTGGTTAGGGTTTGAGATGCTATCAAGTCCAAATCCAATTTTTCTTGTTCCAATCAAAATACCAAGGTTTAGAAGGTTGGATAATTATGCCATAACAAGAATTTGAGAAATTAATAGCATGTGGAAGTGATTTAATCAAGTAATTAAACACAATGCTAGAAATTGGATCAAAAAGGGTTTGAAGGCCAATTTAGGGTTTCGGTTTCAACCAAGCTTTTGGGGTTTCAATTGGATTCCAACCATTTAGGATTTCACTAGGGTTGAAACCCTCTTTGATCTGGCTCAATTTGGTTGATCAGATGAAAAACGTTTTGCTTAGGTGGCATGATCTTACACCTTGATTTCCTTCACAAATCCATCTAATGGTTTCTCTTTGTGCCAAGTGTCTAATACTATTCACTATGTATGGCTAAGATCTTGCCAAGTGTCCAAATAAAACTTATCTAACTTAATTTGAACATTCCACACTGTGATTTTGAAAACATTGCACTTAGTACGCTTATCGAGGTTACTATTCACTCCAAAAAAAAGCATAATAAACTTAGTACTGAAAAATTCTAAATATTCATATTAACTTACAGTACAAATCGTTTACCAAAACTCAACCCCGAAGTGCCCCTAAAAATAAATTCACAGTTTCGAAAAGTCGTTTCGTCCGAAATTATGAAAATGAGTTATTGCGCTATAAAATCCTAAATATTCTACTGAGTCTAGTGGCGCAGACCATAACATATTCTGACACTTCTAACTACCTCAAATAATTAAAATCGCATTTTTGGCACCATAGTGAGTGATAACACCGATTATGTTGACAGACTAAAACCTTTGCGATTAGCCGATTTGTGAAGACTTACGGAGTTTTCACGAGGATCCTCAAGTCTATAAAAATTCTACCATTGAATTTCTAGCAGGCTGTTACATTATCACTGAGGACAACTTGATTAGCCATGGATTGTAGCTATGGCTTTGGCTTGTATCCCAGTGGAAATCCTTGAAGCTTATAGCATTTCTCAACCACATGACCAGTAATTCTATAGTGTTTACATACTGATCAATCCTTCTTGGAGAAGGATTTGCGTGATCTTAGATTATCGGTCTTAGCAACAAAGGGATGAGCATTAGTAGAAAGAAGAGGAGTAATAGAAATTTCTCTTTGTTTCTCTTCTTGAAGAACAAGGAAAAAAACCTTGTTGAGTGGCAGTAAGGGCTCCATCAACAAAATCTGAGCCCTAGTTGAGGAACACCTTGTATCCCAGTGTAAAATATGTTCCTGTTAACAAGTTCACAATACCACACGAACATACAAGATCAAGTTTGTAATTGACTAACTCATCTCAAAGGACTTTCAAGCGATTGAAATAAGCACTCACCAAAAGTTGACCTTAAGAAAGAATGGAGATCGATTTCTACAGTTGGAAAATCCTAGGACCATTCATATGAGAGAATCATTCATTTAGATCGGTCCATATCTCAAAGGCAGTGCTAACATATAATACACTAGCAGAAATATTAGGAGAAACAGAATTAAGAATCCAAGAAATCACCATGTTGTTGCAGCACAGCCATGGAGAAAAGAGATGATCGGTTGAATCTGCAGCTTTGAGAATCGAACCATCCACAAACCTTAATTTGTTTTTCGCCGAGAGTGCTATGGTCATGGATCGGGACCACGTGTGATAGTTGTCTCCAATAAGGAGTTGCATGATGAGAACAACACAGGGATTATCACCAAGATGAAGAAATAAAGGACTTCTTGGATCTTGAGGGAGAGTAGTCGGCGCCATGGAAGAGTAAAGTAGAAAGTGACTGATACCATAAAAGAATAAAGAAACCTAGAAGCTTCTTGTATTTCCAGAATCACAAAATTACCAATAGTAAAAATGTATCTCTGATAATGAATTACAAGTATTAATACTAAAGACTAATAATTCATCCTAAGATACAAGCAAACCTAAAATATATCTTAATATGTATAATTGACACTTGTAAAAAATACAATTTACAACTTGATAACTATCACCTGAGCGCTCTAAGCTACTAGCATTGATAGTTTTTCTCAACCACAAATAGTCATGTGCCATTAGCAACATGAACACAAAGCTGATTCCCAATCAGGTGCAACAGCAAGATCAGTCTGTCCTTTGTGTTTATACTCTAGATATAGCAGTTCTAACTTGGCAGATTCTTAATTCAAATGTTCTGGTTGCATGACCTTCCACTTAAGTATAACCATATAAATTGTCATGTAATTGTGTTTGCATCTATGGTACTGAAAACTTTAAGAAGAATTGACAATTTGCAATCTCGAGAGCAAGAATGGTACATATGGAAGTGTTTTAGCTATGTGAAGAAGTATTAACATTGTAAAACAAGATTTGGGTTATGCTAGGATCATGGATTCATATTGATGATCGTAACAAGTCTGTGGCATAAATATTTAAATAGTGACTTGGGCTATTGATTTAAGAGATATTTGGCTCAATATGTTTTTGATAAGTGTATACTATACATACTGTTATGGCATTCTCTTTGAATTTAAATAGTTTTTTCAAATATATTATTTTGTTGATAATTAAAAACCATAATTTGTGTATTTTGTACAGTTTGTTGTTCAATGGGGCGTGCCATATTGGGCTTGCAAGATTAAGCACAATTACTGGATGGTAAGGATAAATGGGCCTCTTCAAAAGTTCTAGGAAGTCAACAAACATAATATAGAAAAAAACAAAAAGAGATGCTTCCAACAAAACCCAACAACAACTCTTCCATAAGTCGAGCACCACTCATCGGAAGTCCAATAGCATAGCCTACATCCAGCCATCAACCGAAATGGAGCATCTTTCTCCACCATGAATTTTACTAAACCATCTAGATTTTTGTTGCTGGTTTATCCTCAAGTGTAAACCATTGTGAAGCCTAGCCCCACCATCACTTTCCCCATGAACCACCTCACTAGTAGTGCCATCCACCTCTTTAAGCCAAACTTAGAGGAATGGATGTGTAACTTGGTCCAAGTTATGCATTGGAAGTGATGGTTTGGTAGGAAGAGAATGATGTAGCTGATACCTTTAAATTGAAGTAGAGAGACTCACTTTAAAATATAAGACCATGAAGTTGGATGAAAGAAGTTGAAAGGTGACTTCAAGTAGGTCACAAGGTATAACATTAAAATTAAGAAGAGGTTGATAAAGAAATATATATGGAGGAGGGATTGGTTAATTGAACTAGCCTAAGTGAAGGAAGTTTAAGTCAATGGTAGTCTTATGAAAGTTTTAAGTTTAAGTTTCATATGCACTTGAAAAGAAAATAAGGTAAAGTTATGAATGCATGTAGGTTATTATCAAACATGCATATTGCCCAGATGACTAACACAAGAGGGGGGGTGAATTGGGTTATATTTAAAAATTAACAATTATAAATTAAATACACAATATAAAATATAAATAAAATATGAAACATCAATAAATATAAAAAGTAAGGGTAAGAGAGAAGCAAACTCAGTATGTTAACGAGGTTCGGCCTCACTAGTCATTGCCTACGTCCTAGCCTAAAGCTACCCCTTGAGGATCCCCAAATTTACTATTCAACCTCCTTCAGGTGGAAATAGAAACCTATTACACTTTTGAACAACACCGCTACAAAGGATCCGTGTAAAACACCATCTACACTTGCAATCACCTTACATGTGGTGATTCAACTATTCCCTATGTAGAACACTTTCTACATGCACAAGGGTTATACACACCCTTTTACTGATACAACAGCTGATAGTGGGTAGGTTATCAGAAAACACTCATCAATAACTGAAATAAGAACAATACAGCGCAAACTATATCTCTCTCAAAATGAACAAGGTTTAAGGCTCAATGCTTAGAGAAGAGAGAACGAAAACTTTGAATGAATATTGTATGCTCTTGGTGTTATAAATGTGAAGCTCTCAAATGATCTATGTATAGGCATATGAGACTTAATATTCAAATTTAAAAAGATTCACATGTTAAAGACAACATCATTCACTTTTTCAAAAAATTCAAATAAAAGTTTCTTCTTTTTCATTTGTTAAAGACAACATCATTCACTTTTCAAAAATTTTAAATATAATTTTTTTACTTTTCGTATATGACAAAATGAGTACTATTTACTTTTCAAAATTTTCAAACAAAATCATCTACCTTTTGCATACAATCACTTTTGAAAATATTCAAATAAAGCATGCACATGTAAAAGATGACAATCAATCATCTTTAGTATTTTCAAAATTTTCAAACAAAATCATCTACTTTTTACATAAGTCAAAAATAGTATCAATTACTTTTGAAAATATTCAAATAAAGTATGTACATGTGAAAGATGACAATCAATAATCTTTAATATTTTCAAAATTCAAACTTTAATCATGTCATGCACATGTAAAAGATGACAATCAATCATCTTTCAAAATTTTCAAAATATTCATACACATGTGAAAAATGCATTTTAATGATTTATGATAAAATATTAATTTTGAGCCTTAATCCTAATTTCAAATTTTTAAGATATTTGCAACATTACTCTATAAGTTTTAATGTAAACTTGTTTCCTTTTTACTCATACTTGGTTCCTTGATGTGCTTGACTCTAATGTGTAGACAACCTGAACTTGAGACTCCTTTATTCTTTGAATTAATTTGTTATCATCAAAATCCATGTGTAGATATATAATTACACGAAACTTGAAATCTTGGGTTCAACAATGTATATGAATGGACTGCATGAAATGAGAATAACATAGAGTCTAGGTAAGTATTATATTCATACCCTTTTAAAGCTTTCTAAAAGATATGAAAGTGAAAATGGAATGTTTCTCTTTATAAAATGAAATGAAATTATTTTATAAGAAAATTTTTTTATGCAAGAAAAGAAAATGAAATGTTTTCTTAGAAAGAAGATGTTATTTTATGAATCTATGGTCAGCTGTTAATGTTTAAAGTATATATATGTATGTAATGACCTCCTTTGACAACCCCCTTTATATGCATCTCAAGAATAGTTGTATGCATGTGCAATGGATGTTATATATAGTACTTATTGACCTTATGTTCCATAGAATGAAATGATGATGTTTTATGCTTTATGTTATGAACATATTTTATGAAATGATATGGACTGATGAATAAAATGAAAAGAAATGAATGGAATGTTTTAATGTATGTAGCTATCTAATAGCCATGATTGATCACGGATTGTGACCACTTGCTCCTTTTCCTCTCGGATTGGTCATAGGCATTGCCTAAACATTTTAAATATCAAATATTTGTTTTTAATATAGTAGATGATTTTTAAATTGAGCCTAGTGTTTAAAAAGTCTTCTAAATATTTTATGAGTCCAAAATTATTTTAATGAAGTACTTTTAGTGTTATTGAACTAAACCTAATTTCTAAAGTTACACTAAATTAATGATATAGTTTTACAGATACATTTAATGAAATAATTTTATTTCTCTTGGAGATATTTAGTACGATTGTATTTTGTTAAAAATAATTGTATTTTATTTATTTTCAAAACTCTAATTATTTTGGGGTCAAGAATAAAAGTTGGAATATCAACTTAGTCTATTTCCCTTTCGATTTATTCTTTACTCTTTGTTTTCTATTAGTCCCCTTTTAAATCCTGGGGAGGAAATGGAGGATTGTAAAAAGATTAGTAATTTGCGTTTTATTCTTAAAAATATTTTTTAAAGTCTCATCACAAGGATAGGCATGACAGTATGTCTCTCTCCATATTTAATGTAACCTTAGTCCATGAATTCAATGTTGTCTATGTGTAGCATTAAATATAGTGAAGTCTACGTATTATTTTTATTTTCTAAAATTGTGGCAAATCTTTAGGATAGAATATTATAGAAAATCATAAAAATATTTATAATGGTCATAATTAAATGTTGTAATCATGGAGGATTACAATAAGATATATTAATTATGAAGCGTGGTAATTATGAAGGATAAAAAAATAGAAACAAAGCAAAACCTAATGATAAGACAAAACAAAACAGGAAAGGAAGATCTGAAGAGCCTTTCAATAAATTAATTAGGAATGAAACTTCACCAACTTATAACTATAAACGTTTCACCTATTTCCATTGGGAATAAATTTATTAGAAGTATTTCTTTCAATTGTGAACTCTGAATATTAACAATATTTCTTTCAATGTAAAATATGAACTGATATGATTGTCGGATAAAGATCTTAAAATTTTATTCTGATCTCTGAATATTTAGAGTGACAGTTATCGAGAAAAAAATTCTAGAAGATTTTTATCCTAAATTATCTATATTTGGGTCAAAAGAAAGACAAAAAAAATCCTTGAATATAACCATAAGGAATAGATATCAATTTGTTACAAATGCAAATTATGTCCATATCAAAACTCTCTCTGTTATTTAGAAGATGAGAGGATATCAATGTCTAAATAGGGTTAAAACTTTGTGGGGGTGTGTTTTCAGTATATAAGTTACTTGTTCAAACGTTAACAATAATGAAAAACTTGTGTTTATCACAAATTAATATCTATTCATTCAAAAGTTGTATTTAGTCATTCTCAAGTCTTAGTACAAACACAACTAATATATAATTATTTTATAATAAAATAATAAAACAATAGTTTTCTTAGATTGTTATATTTTTGTTCTAACATAATTCTTTTAATCTATAATTCAAGTCGTTAAAGCTGTCAACTTTTATTATGGATTATTATTTTTCTAATAATTTCTAATATCAAATTTTATCAGTAGAAATTCTGATAAAATATAAGGGTGGCAATATGTGACATGACCCAAGAGCCAAACACGAATATGACACAAAATTAGCGGGTTTGAGTTTAATATGAATGGGCTTAGGTCAAATCAGGTTAACCCGTTAAGATAATTAATAAATAGGTCAATAATAAGTCAAGCCGCTTAACCTAAAATCGACACGCAATAACTCTTTTAAATTTTATTTCTCAATTAAAAATTTATTATTGTTGAATTGCAATATTCATATTTCTCAACATGCTTATATTTTTATTGTTGGGATTGTAATTCTATACCTATACTCATATTTTATATTGTTGGGTTTGTAGTATTGGTTTTATTATAGGTTAAAATGTAAAAAATATTGATATTTTTTTATTAGTAGGTAGTTTGATTATTTTCTTTTTACATATTGTAGCTATAAATAAATTTTGATTTTAACTTTTATGTGAAACTATGTTAATCGGGTTAAATAGATTTTGCAGGTAGTTTAACCTATTTACATGAAACTGATTAAAATGAGTCGTGTCGTGTTGACCCATTTAGGAACCAGGTCAAAATAGGTGCCACAACACGACATGACTCATTATTTAAAAAATCATGTTGGGGTTTAAATGTCTGACCCGTTTAGCTTAATGGGTCATGTTCGGGTTAATCCATATAGTTGAAGGATCTAACTTGACACGACCTACGTAAACAAATTATCACCTCTAATAAAATATTAAAATAATAATAAGTAGGATTCTAGCTAGATAAAATTTTGTTTATTAAAAAAGGGATAATTATGTAAATATGGCCTAATGCAAAGAAACCAAGGGCGGCTATACTCGCCTACAAGCTCTATAAATATGCCCTTTAGAGCATCCAAGTATGCATAGAAAAGAAACCCTAGCTCTATCTCTAGAGGTTGTTTGGAATTCTTCAATATGAAGAACCCTAGCCCCTCTCATACTTAATTACTTGCTTCTTTGGTACTTTCTTGTCTTGTTTATACTTATTGATGACTTTCTTTACCTAGATATTACGGAAGAATGGAGTTGTATACTGATGAACGAAATCCAAACGAATGTATTAAAGAAAAGCAACAAGAGTCCCGAAGTATTTGGTTCAAATCCCTTGCATATCAATATCACATCGAGTTAGTGAGTTACTAAATGTAAGACCTTTTTTTGCACTTCATATATTAAAGCTTTTACATGAAGAGTTGATAAAATAGATCCAACTCATTTATATGGAGATCGGTTTTTGCACTTCATAATATTTTCTTGCAACACATCTTCATACTATGTTAACAACAATAATTAGCATATAGAGTTAGTTTGTTATGGTTCCACAAAACTCTAATCTTAGTTTAACAACAAATTGATCATCTCTATATTTATATCATTGATCATGTGTGAGTTTGTGTTCTTTTTGAAACAATTGGATATGATTAATTTTCATATTAATCAGTTGCACATATTCACTTTGATAATTCATTACCATCATTGAAGTGGGCTGCATGATATAATTTTTGGGACACTCACTAATTTTACAATATATCCCTTTTCATAGCAGATAGTTTTCTATTCGTCCCCAAGTCCAACCAGCAACTGACATTTTGAAATTACTACCCTATAGTATGGGATGATGCATGGAACTGGTCCGTAGTGGTCACCTGTTTCCACAGTTTTTCCACAATCTAATAGACCTATCACCTGAGTGCTCTAAGCTACTAGCGGTGATAGTTTTTCTTAACAACAAAAAGTCATGTGCCATTAGCAACATTGACACAAAGCTAAGTACAGAGGTTCCTAATCAGGTGCAGCAACAAGATCAGTTTGTCCTTTGTGTTTCTACCACCTTCCACTTAAGCATAACCATATAAATTGTCACGTAGCTGTGTCTGCATCTATGGTAATGAAAAATTTAAGAAGAATTGCCAATCTGCAATCTCGAGAGCAAGAATTGTGGTTACTGCATATGAATGTATTTTGGTTATGTGAAGAAGTTTGTAAAAGAGGATTTGGGTTATATCTCAAATGTGAGTCACTTTAAATAGTGACTCAGGGTAGTGATTTTACGAGATATTTGGCTAAATATGTTTTTGATAAGAGTATATTTGTCTCCATAATATACTATATGTACTATTATCGCATTCTATTTGAATTTAAATAGTTTTTGTAAATATATTATTGTGTTGATGATTGAAGACCATGATTTGTGTATTGTGTACAGTTTGTTGTTCAATGGGGCTTGCCATATTGGGCCCACAAGATTAAGCCCAATTACTGGATGATATGGATAAATGGGCCTCTTCAAAAGTTCTAGGAAGCCAACAAACATACTATAGAGGGAAAAAAAATAAAAAGAGATGCTTCCAACAAAACCCAGACTCACCCAATTAAGGCTGTGTTTGGAACTTGGAAGACACTCAACTCATCTCAATTGTGTTTAAATTTAAGGATAGCCCAACATCGAAATATACAACTCCCAACCACTAAACATAACTTAGCTCAATCTTATCACTGTTACACAAGGGATCCACAACTGACAAAAGTTGGTAAAATAAATGGTCGTTCTCTCTCTCTCTCTCTCTCTCTCTCTCTCTCTCTATTCCTTATCAGAAAGCCCGTCTTCTTCCCCAAAATTCCTTGTGATAGGCTGAAAGTAATGACACGAGGGAATTTATGTTTTATTTTTGTTATTTATTTATAAAAGATTTAAATAAATTAATTATTCAATCATTACAATAACTTCCCAATCATTGGTAGGACTCATACATTTTTGAATTTCTCATAAACACATCTAAACTTATCTTAACATCCAAATACATCTAAACTTATCCTAGTTAGGACCCATAAAACTCACTCCACCACCTCAACTCACTAATATTCATAAAGAATTCAACTCATCTCAGTTCATCTCAACATCCAAATACAACCTAACACTTTGACAAATTTGATTCAAAAGAAGCCTGGCAGGTAAGTAGCCTTAGGATCTATACAGTTAGTTTCTAAACCATACGGCCTTTCCATCACCAAATCCAACAAAAGAGTTGCATTGAATATTCATATATTTCGAAGTGCGTTTAATTACCAATTAAACAAATTATTAGTTAAAAACTCTCGACGTGTCATCAATGCAAGACATTGATCTATGTTTAATATATGACTGCAGATTTTGGATTTGGAGTGACATTCCCTAGCTAGAAGAATGTCTCTTTAGTTTTCAAAGCCAGTATTAGAAACGAAAAGAAAATTGGTACTTCTAATTGGCCAGGTTTTTCTTAGAATAGTGCATTTTCACAATACCAAACAATATAACAGTTTTACTTATATTACATGAAGAGCAACAATGTTTGTTAATCATAGTCTTCGTATTTGCATGTATGTTAGAAATTTCAACTATTCAGCGATTCTAATTTAAAACTGGCATCTGTACATTGCATGAGCATTATGTAGGAAGACATGGTCAAACACACTCCTAAAAAAGTAAGCATCTTTTAAGCCACCTACTTAAGTAAAAATCGATTACTCCTAATTGTTTGTCTAACACTTGCAGTCATATACAACATTCTTCCTCACTTGGAGGATGAAAGCTAGCAACAACAAATCGTACAAGTGATTATCTCTAACAACCAAAACTATTTTCATGCAAAGTTCTTAATCTTGAGGTAGCAGTCATATCTAAGGCTGCACTTACATAAAAAATAGTGGCGTGAACAGGATCACATCCAACATTGCCAACCTTCTATTCTTGATTTATTTTGTCCTCAACACCTTGACCTTCTCAAGAGAATGGGTTCCCCACCCAAGTGGATCAAACTGAAGTCCTCTAGGATAGCCAATGTCTATCCCTGTGAGCTTGTTGTCTATGAAGATGGGGCTTTGTGTTTATAGACCCTGTATTGATGTTGTTTGCCTAGCATCTTCCGTCGGCCCAGCCAATCAAGATCATCTCCATTATGAAGAGAGTGGTTGTGAGTATGAAGGTAAGCAAATGGACATACTAGTTTGATCCACTTATACAGACACAGAGTTTTCGAGCACAAAATCTTTTATTAAGTGGGAGAATATAATGATGACAAAGAAAGTTTACGAGGACTAAAAGCCACAAAGAATTATTAAAGGAATTTAGAAGCATATTTGGTTTAATTAGATGATACCATTGTCTTTTTAGAATTTTTAGAATTTTGATGTAGTAAAAATTGAGGTGACGTGGTACATATGGACTAGTTAGCATATGACATGTGGCATTTATGTGTGCCAGGTCACCAATCCAGAAACCAAGAGTGTTTACCACCCAAACTACTTGTCATTAACAATGGTACACTTGTCAAATGATAAAATGTGAAAAATGTATAATTAAGTGGCTTAAGTAAGTTATCTATTTCCTCAAATAAGAGTTAAGAACTTAATTATACATTAAATTCTAACATTGGGTTCCAAGTAAATCAATGACAAGATTTTGCACATAAAAACCCGACGTTGCCCTTAGAGTAATAAATACTCATTTTATGTTCATCTACTATAGGGCATTCATGAAACAAAAGAGGAACTGATGAAGGGCAAAGTTGTAATTACAAGCATTGAAAGGGAAAACCTAGAAATAACTTAAGTGTTTCCTCTCCTCACCATTCAGCGTACATTTTAGAGGCTACAGGAGAAAGGAAGAATGTGAACCAACAGAGAATAAAAATATATTATGGATGGAGGCTATGGGAGTGGGGCAGAGCACGCACCAGAGGGCTTATATATATGAAGAAAATCACACTAAGAAGGGGGATCACGGGCTGGAGATTCTTGGAAAATCTGGAAACCATAAAGGGTCATTCGAAAACTTTCTTTCAATTTTAGGGTTTATTATTTCTATTGGTTTATGGAAATGTTGTTTTTCTTGATTAATAGTGTAGTTTCATACCTTATGAGTCAGTAATTTCATAACCTAAGTTGAGGGAAGCTTTCGAGCAGTAGGGTTTCAATGGGGGTTTTTGGATTTTTGTTGGTTTTAAACTCTTACTCCTTTAAGTTTCTGTCATCTCTTATTTGAAGCCAAGGTTAGGGTTTCTTGATTCCTTTTGATCCTTCATTGATTAAAAGCATGAATGATGCTTGAGGGGTGTAGATCCTTTTTTCTAAGTTGCATGTTGAACATTAGCTTGAAATGAAATTTACTAAGGTTATTCAGATATTGTTTTGCTTGTGCACATATCATATACATCATCCAAATGTTTTAACATTGCCCGGTATTACATTTGAAGGAAATTATGGATTGTAAAAACTCCCTGGTACACCTAATGTGAGAAAGTGACTCGAGACTTGGGTATTCCTTTTCTAAACATCTATCAAAAGCTATTTTTGTTTATTGCATTTGCTTCCCTTGACTCAATTTGCAATCTCTTTAGTTCCATAAAATCCCTGGTATCGATCAAAATGCTGAGTCGTAGGGGGATCGGAAGTGACTTGACCAAGGGAAATAGGGATTATAAGAATTGTCAGTAACAACTATGACAAGTGCAATCATACCAGAACTAATGCACTAGATCCTATCAAAAATCCGCAATTATGCATTTTTAGGTGAGAGTGGTCCTAGGATGGGTGAACTCCTGTAAGTCCTTGTTTTGCAACTCTCATTTTTATTTTGACATGTTTGCAAGCGAAATTTTAAAACACGACGACCTAGGAGAGGGAATTCAGAAAATTTAGCCTAACTCCGTCGTGTATCAATAGGTATTGATCAGAACTCCAAATTGCAAGGGGATCGAAAGTGACATGACAAAGAGGAACAAGGATTA
This sequence comes from Carya cathayensis, assembly GCA_011037825.1. Classification (NCBI taxonomy): domain Eukaryota; kingdom Viridiplantae; phylum Streptophyta; class Magnoliopsida; order Fagales; family Juglandaceae; genus Carya; species Carya cathayensis. The sequence continues at coordinate 1,331,015 of QGSO01000213.1, read as the reverse complement.
TAAGAATTTTATGCAACAACACTGATGGATGTGATCATATCAGTACTCCGCAATTAAGCATTCTTAGGCGAGAGTAGTACTAGGACGAGTGACATCCTAGGAAATCCTTTTATTACACCCCTCATTTTTATTTTTACATGTTTGCGAATGAAATTTAAAAAATAAAGATTTAGGAGGGGACCTTTAGAAAAATCGTGCCGACCCAATCGCATAGGAATGGGTTTCGATGTGCACACTAAATCCTAGGGACCATTCATCGACACAAGCAGTAGCAAAGGATGGTTGAGTAGAGTACCAGCCACCACCAGAGAAGTCAAAACCCACATATAACCAACAAATAGCACAACCTACATCTCAGCCATAGTGAAGAAAGCCACCTAATTGGCCTCCTCTTCAATTGCAGCACACAACCATCCTAGCACTTTCTTGTCATGGCCCAGGCCATCGTAACCTAGCCACTAATCAAAATGGAGCATCTTCCTCCACTGTAACCAACCTCTCCTTTACCCCTCGGATTGGTCACAAGCATCGTCTAAACGTTTTCAATCTCAAATATTTATTTTAAACATAGCAGATGATTTTTAAATTGAGGCAAATGTTTTAAAAATCTTCTAAATATTTATGAGTCCAAAAGTGTTTTAATGGAGTACTTTTAGTGTTATTGAACCAAACCTAATTTTTATAGAGGCTAACCTAATTTTTAAAGTTAGCCTCTATAAAAATTAGGTTTAGTTCAATAATACTAAATGATATACTTTTAGAAACATGTTTTATTTAAATGATTTTATTTCTCTTGGAAATATCTAGTAAGATTGTATTTTATTTATGTATGTTCAAAACTCTAATTATTTTGGGGTCAAGAATAAAAGTTGGATTTTCAACTTACTCTATTTCCCTTTCCATTTATTCTTTACATTTTGTTTTCAATTAGTCCCCTTTTATATCTAGGGGAGGAAATGAAAGGTTTTAAAAAGGTCATAATTTACATCTCATTTTTAAAAACTATTTCTTAAAGTCTCACCACAAAGATAGGAGTTATAGTATGTCTCTCTCCACATTTAATATAACATTAAATGATGAGTTCAATGATGTCTATGTGTAGCATTAAGTATAGTGAAGTCTACATATTATTTCTATCTCTTAAAATTGTAGAAAATCTTTATTACAGAAAATCACACAAATATTTATAATAGCCATAAATGTTGTAATCATGGGGGATTACGATAAGATATATTAATTATGAAGTGTGGTAATTATGAAGGATAAAAAAAAATAGAAACAAAACCAACGTACTAATAAGACAAACAAAAAAGGAAAGGGAAAGGGAGCAGTGGCTCCACCCTCCTCTCCGTTCATTTGGTAATTAGAGACCCATTTGGTTTCTAGAAAGGGAACTCCTCATTCTCTCTAGAAAAAACTCAATCTTTCTCGAGGGTTTTTGCTAGAGAAGAGGATTGAGCCGTAACTCTCACCTTTCCTCTCTATTCCTTTTCCAGTACCGATTTGTATATATGCCTTCATGCCTCATGGTAGGTTTTTTTCTCTCCTTTCCACCGGTTCAGTTTTGGTCAAATCTACCACACTCCAATGATCACCTGTTGACACACGCCCCACCATGAAACTCTCTAACCATCGATCTACCGAGATGAAGCAAATCCATGGCAAAATGCTTGGCACGTGACCCTCACGTGCGGCTTATTTCGCGTTTGGCCTTCACACACTCTCGAGCCCTTATGAGTCTGTCGGCTACACGCGTTATACTAGTAGATTCCCCACCTTAAGATCTTTTAGATCTGCCCCACCCCATGTCACAATCACCAGTGCGTGGTCTCCACACGCCACCATAGGTGTGCACGAAGAAAGTTAGCCCACTGCAGTCCAGCCCTGCCAATTTTCCTACTATGTTTTCGATTTTCCTAATTGATAATCTTGAGAAAGGGAATACATGTCTCTCCAAGAAACATCTCAAGACAACAAACCACAGTGCATATTCTGCTTCCACCACCTCCAGTGGTGGCTCAACAGTTCGCATAGTCATGCCAACTGTAAAAGAATGTTATTTGAGACAACGCCCTCTTTGCATGACATGGGTGGGGACCAAGTATTTGGTCCTAAGACCCACTTTTTTTCTTTTTTTTTTCCCCTTCATTTTTGCGTTGTGGTTGTTGTAATGGGGTGTTTGTTGGAAAGCCCACCCCTCATGTATCTCGTTTTTCATTATCCAAATGATAATTTGCTTGCTTAGGGAAAAAAAAAGGTAAGGGAGATCTTAGGAGCCTTTCAATAAATTAATTAGGAATGAAACATCACTAACTTACTATAAATGTTTCACCTATTTCCATTGGGAATAAATTTATTAATAGTATTTCTTTAAAATGTGGTATAAATAAAATATGAATTGATATGATTTTTGGATAAAGATCTTAAAAATTTTTTCTGGACTTTGAAGATTTAGAATGATCGTTATCGAAAAAATAATATCTTTGTCCTAAATTATATATAATTTGGTCAAAAGAAAAACAAACCAATCGCTGAATATAACCATTGAGGGAAGAGATCTCAGTTTGTTACAGATGTAAATTATGTCCATATCAAAACTCTTCCTCTTATTTAGAAGATGAGTGGATATCAATGTCCAAATAGGGTTAAAACTTTCTGGGAAGTGTTTTCAATATATAAGTTACTTATTCAAATGTTAACATTGATGAAAAACTTATGTTTCTCACAAATTAATCCCTAGTCATTCAATAGTTGTGTTTAGTCATTCTCGAGTCTTAGTACAAACACAAATAATATTTTTCTTGGATTATTATACTTTTGTTCTAACATAATTTTTTTGATGTATAATTCAAATTGTTAAATCTGTCAATGTTTATTATGGATTATTATTTTTCTAATAATTTATAATATCAAATTTTATCAACAAAAATTCTGATAAAATATAAGGATGGCAATATGTGACTTGACTTGTGAATCCAACATGAGCATGTCATAAAATTTGCTGGTTTAAGTTTAATATAAATAGGTTCAGATCAAAACGGGTTGACCTATTAAGACATAATTAATAAACGAGTCATTAATGAGTCAACATACTTAACCTGAAATCGACTCACAATAATTCGTTTATATTTTATTTCTTAATTAAATTTTATTATTGTTTGATTGTAATATTGATATTTCTTAGTGTGCTTATGTTTTTATTGTTGATATTGTAATTCTAGACCTATTCTCATATTTTTTATTGTTGGGTTTGTAGTATTTATTTTATTATAGGATAAAATCTGAAAAATATTGATTTTTTGCCTTAATAGGTAGTTTGATTGTTTTTTCTTTTAAGATGTTGTAGCTACTAAAAGATATTGATTTTAAATTTTATGTGAAATTATTTTAATTGGGTTAAATGGATTATGCGGGTAGTTCAACCCATTTACATGAAATAGATTAACGTAAGCCGTGTCATGTTGATCCACAGTTATTAAACGGGTCAAAACGAATTATAGGACATGACACAACTTGTTATTTAAATCGGTCATGTCAGGTTTAATGTCTGACCTATTTAGCTTAACAGATCATGTTCGGGGTCGATCAATATAGTCGAATGATCTTCACTTGATACAACATGAACACAACCTGCAAATATGAATTGCCACCCCTAATAAAATATTTTAAAAAAATGTGATAATTTACATTTCTAGCTAGATAAAAATTTTTTTTATTAAAAAGGGATAATTATGTAAATATGGCTAGCTACATAGAAACCTATATTGGCCTACAAACTCTATAAATATGCCCTTCAGAGTATCAGAGTAAGCACAGAAAAGAAACCCTAGCCGCTCTCTCTAGAGGTTGTTTGGAATTCTTCAATATGAAGAATCCTAGCCCCTCTCATACTTAATTACTTGCTTCTTTGGTACTTTCTTTACCTAGATTTTATGGAAGAATGGAGTTATACACTAATGGAAGAAATCCCAACGAATGTATTGAGGAAAAGAGACAAGACTTCCAAAATATTTGGTTCAAATCCCTTGCATATCGATATCACATTGAATCAATGAGTTACCAGAATGTAATGTTGTGCTTGACCATAGAAAGTAAGTAGCCCACCTCAGCCCTTCTCTTACTCTCTGATCTATACATGAAGTTTTACCTATTTGATTATGACTATTCTTTAAAAAAAAAAATTGTATGGTTTTAGGGGGCAATTTCTTGAACTATGAAATGATGTATGGCTTTATTGTGAATAAATACAAGTTCCTTCCCTCCACCCAAAAAGTGTTGCGGCATGTTCTTCAAGCATCTATAGACCTCGTTGCTATATTTTACTTTAATCATGTGTCGTGTTGTAATTTCTAAGATTTTCTTGCAGTTTATTTTTTAAGTGTTCATATTTGAAAAGATAGTGACTAATAGGAACCAAAATAACATATGATTGGCAAGCTTAAATGAAAATATTGAGTCTAGTTCATGCAACTTGAAAAGTACGTGGAGAGAGTAATTTCTATTACAAAATGAGTATTTGTGACAAATTATTTGCAACGAGAATGACTATTTGCGATAAAAAAATACAATCATTTCAACAAGAAATAATCATTTTCAAAGAAAATAGCCAACCACAATTAAGTACTTTTCTTGTAGTGAAAATAATTAAATATAAAATTTATGAAAATAATTATATTGTTTGGTTACGAAAAATAGGTGGAGATAGGATATATATATATATATATATATATATATATATATATAGAGAGAGAGAGAGAGAGAGAGAGAGAGAGAGAGAGAGAGAGAGAGAGAGACTTTTTTGTAGTGTTTTGCTCACAAAAATAATCCAGACATCAATTCACATGTGGATGGGATGTACATATTTGCTATGAAACCCTACAAGATTGGTAAGTGATTTATAATTTTTTGTGAGAAGAATTGAAAATTGAATATGAGATCAACAATATTTATATACTCTAATAGATTCAGAAGATATTAAATTATTGTACCATTTGAGTATTGCTTGTAAAAAACTATAAAGCTATCTAACAATAGGATACTTTTAGGTATATTTGAGAAACTTTTTCTCAAATCACAAAAATAGTCACTAGAGCACTGGCATTAACTTAGCCAAATTGGCATTAACTTAGCCAAATGCCAGTTCATTATCAAAATTAGCTAATATCATCCACATTTGGCCAACATTGAATTAGTCAAACTAAATTCATCTAAGATATGGGCTATAGTAATTCTATCCTACTAGTCAAATATGAAATGCATTGTAGCAAGGTCAAATGTATTTGTTATTATATTATGCACAAAGACCTTTCCCACAGCTCTTTCTTTTTCTTCCTTCTTTCTCTCCCGTGTACTTCTCCTTCTCTCCCGCATGACTCCTTCTCTCTTCTCCTTCTCTCCAACACAACTTTTTCCCTCTTCTCCTTCTCTCCTTCTCTCTGTCGGTAGCTTCACTCTATCACGGCAAGGCTTTAGCTTCTTCTCCTTCTCTCCAGCATGGCTCCTTCCCTCTTCTCCTTCTCTCCTTCTCTCTGTCAGTAGCTTCTCTCCAGCATGGCAAGGCTTTAGATTCTTCTACTTCTCTCCAGCACGACAAGGCTTGTCCCTATCGCTAGCTTCTCTCCGTCGAAACTACTCCTTGGCACTGCTCACACTGAAGCCCCTTCTCAAATCGAAGCTCCATCTCAAAATCGAGTCTCACAGGTTTAATTTTCTTTTCTTCTTTTACTCTTAGGTTTCATTTGTCTTGAGTGAAAATGAGGTTTCTTTTTATCTCAATATTCATTGTCTAATGTTTTTTTTTTTTTGTGGAACATGTATGCGCACAGTAGTGGGTTTAATTGGGTTTTTTCATTACGTCATATGTGTTGCTATAAAATATGTATGTTGATGTTGGACAGTAGGATGATGTAGCAGACTTGCAAGAGAGCAAAATTTAAATGGTTGTTTGTATAACCTAGACTTGCACAATGTAATGGGTTTAATTGAGTTTTTTCATTGCGCCATATGTGTTGCTATTGTATGCTGATCTTGGATAGCGGGATGATGCAGCAAACTTACAAGAGAGCAAAATTTAAATGGTTGTTTGTATAACCTAGACTTGCAAGAGAGAAAATTTAAATGAAAAGGTAGAGCAAGATCAACTTGAGTGTAGTTTTGGATCCATGATGCAGCAAACCAGATAGATAAAATTAGAGCATGATAGGGATAGTTATTTGTATTTTATTTGGATATGAAATAGAAGTTCTATTTCATATTGTTGAATTAGCAAGGCTTTTTTTGGTGGCTGTCATTCCTAGTACTATGTTGCTTAGTGTAACTTATTGTTTTAAAATATTTACCTTATGTTTGGTATAATGAGCAGTTTTGAGTCTTTGACCTTAACCTAAAGTCTTCTTTAGCATGAGATGTTTTTGGCTAGGTGCACATCATGGATTACTTGTGATTCCTTGTTGGCACTTGTTAAAAAACTGATTACTTGTTGGCACTTATTTTCTAAGTGTTATAGGGCTAACTTGAAATGGAGTCCATTTTTATAACTCAAAATGGACTATTCTAAAATGATGCTTTCAAGTAAGTAGAAATCATAGCTCACATTTGGTTTACAACTAGAAAATTGATGACAATCTCCAATCAGTTGTTTTAAAAGCTGGATTTTACTTCTCATTAAATTATGAAAAAGCCCCTTTGCAACTTCTTTGTGGCACGAAGTTTGCAATGAATGCTTCAAGATTGTGTTTTTTGAACTTTTCCCATTGAAGAACATGAGGGACTTGGTCTTCCTTCATGTTCCTACTCTTTCTCTTCTCTTTGTTTTCCTTTTTTTCTTTTTTGTGTTTTTATTTTTTGCTCATCAGAAGAACCTCATAATTCACAATGTGCAAGCTCCACGAAAAAAGATGGATTGAAGATGTAAAAGATTTAATAAAAACATGAAGTGCATCTATAAAACATGAAGCACTCGTGGGTGGGGTGCTTCTCTGAGCTCGTATTTTTTCTTTTGATAACAATGAACCAAGTAAAAGCTTCTAAAATATATGCATTGATGCCCAGGAAAATCAGGAAAGCAAAAACCTCACTTGGCTCGTTTTCATCTCTGAGCCTGCTTATCTCCAACAGTTTTTAGATCACCAGCATTGCCGGTCAACCTGCTCTGCCCCCTTTCCAAAGCAGTGTTGGATTTTCTCATGTGATTCACTGTTGGATTTTCTCATGTAATCAGTGTTGGATTTTTTCTTGTAGGGCTGTTATATGTTGGATATTACATGTGATTTTTTTGTTTACATATGAGATTTTACCATCTATGTACATATGAGATTGTTTTATTATAGATTGTTGGATTGTGAAATTGATTGTTGGAGGTTATTAGAGATTATGAAAATAAAATAAAAAAGTAATTAAAAATAAAATTTATTAAGGAAATATAGATAATAAAAAATAATAATATTTTATTATTATAGAGAATGTTATGGCTAATCCAATGTAGACTTCAAGTTTTGAGTGATTAGCTATAAGTAAAAGAGTTACATATTCTTTAAATTTTGAAGATTGAGATAAACAATCCAAAGCCAATGCTCTTAGATTTTTACTCAGCAACTTCTTGTGTTTATAATTTTTACCGATAAATTTATAGGAAAAATGAACAGAAATAGTTTTTTACGACTTTATTAGAGCTATACCATAAAAGCTAAGGCCATACGGCCATGCCTTGTCAATAATCCCCTTTGGTTTCTAAATTTTAGAAGGAAAATAATTGAATATAAAATCTATAGAGATTATATTCATTTATATCGTTTGATTATAAAAAGGCAGGTGGAGTAAGGTTAAATCCATGGTTAAACTTCTTCTTGGCTCTATTTAAGGCCTCTATGCAATTAGCAGCATGTACGTGAATTCAAAGACCTAAAGCTAGGGTGTTGGTCATACAAATTTAGTGATCCACCGTCCGACCAGTTTTCATGAACTGCCGCACTAAAGCTAGGGCATTGTTTAATTTTTCCTTTGACATCTAAGCAACCAAATGGATTAGGAGAGTCTAGAGATTCTCAGATTCTCAAACAGGAAGAGAATCAAAGGTCAAGATCAGCATATAAACACTTCATGGTCTCATCGAATCAGTGGATTACCTGAGAAATGTAATCACTCTCTTACTCTCCACCCTCGTTATATTATTTCCTACATGCATGCTTGATCTATTAGCATAGATCTCTGTACATGCTCATGATAAAGTTATTTCACACTGTATTTTTTGGATGCAGTTCCTGTAGCACTTGAACCTCACGGCGAGTTCGGATGGCCCTTCAAATTAGAGCTGTTTCTAGATGCTGGAAACCAGAGAACTCTATTGTGGGTCTTCAATTTTGTGTGGGTCTTCGATTTCATGGGGAAGACAAAAGGATGGAGACTTGGTAGCTGAAGAGTTGTTTTGAAGAAGTGACTTGATTTCATTGGGGAAGACGAAGGAAGGGAGGGCAAATGTGAAACACACCATTTTGTCATTAAATCAAAACAAATTGTTTCATTTTCCACGGGGGCAATGACTCCCCCATTGTTATGCAGCTCGATTGCATTAAGTATTTTTCTATATATAATTGTGGCAGTTGTTATCCCTAATAACATCATTATCGTGGTAGATTTTAAATAATTTTTTATACCAATCATCAATATGTGCAAATGAAAAATGAAATAATTTAAGATGAAGAATAAAAATTTTTCTATACACACATTCGATCGACACTGATAAGTCAAAGTGAAGTCACAAAGGATGTCCTTTTAATGCATTCGATGTTGCTTGTGGGTGGCTGCCAAGTGCCAAGGTCAGCTACAACCTACAGCTCGTCATAATTAGTTGCATCAACCAGCTTATTGCATTTTACATTATTTTGATCAAATACGTATATACAATAAAGTTTATCACAATTGATTAACTCCTTAATAATGTGTGTAATTTGAATTAAAAATGACTCTATGCATAATACTATTAAAGGAAAAATGATAGCTCGGCAATCCAAGGCTAATAAAATGGATAATAATTCGAATTGATCCATCAGATACTCCAACAACAGTGAAAAGTCAACCAAGCAACCTTCCTGTGTGTCTGTCTCCCTTTTTATATATGTTAGAATATATGTAAATATACACAGCGGAAGAAATCCCGCAAAGATAATCTGTGCAGTTGTTTCACAAATGAATCTAGTGCTTAAACTGATTTCGCCTTCACTTAGTGTGTGAATGTGCTACGTAGATAAATCTAGAGACACACTCAAAATGCCCACAACCTAAGATTTTTCACTCACAGAATAGAGACAAATCGTTCTAAGAGAGATGATCTGCCAAGGGATGGAAGACTGATTTGTTAGTCCTCTGCATCATTCCACATGGTAACCCCAGCCAAGGTTACGGCCCTTGACCCCAGGCATAACACCTGGAGTAATGCCAGGCGTTATGCATGGCATCCTAATGAGGAAAGAGTTAGGGGCATGCCCACTAAGGGCACCCTTGCTTTATTACATCTCCCACTCGCACATATTGGGCATGCCCTAGGCACATATTTCTCAACATATTCTCTATCCCGTTCATACAAACAAATAGGTCGTGCGACCACCGAGTACACCTGAAAATAAAAAGGGTGGGAGCACTATACCAAATCTCTCCTCAAGAAGACCAGCATAGCAATATCCCTAAAGTGTCTTGTATGCCCTAGACTCATTCGATCGCATCTAATCAAGCATATTCAATCCCTCTTTGAGTTAAAAAAAAAAAAAACAACCAGAACTATGCTTTAATTGCTTCTTAGTTATTGGCGATGTGTTCATAAAAATTCTCACTACCAAATTGTAGCGCCAAAGTTTGACATCAGCAAACACAACCAAAACGCGCTATCGAATAGTCTTCCATTTGCCCTCATGTCACTCAATGTTAGTCTAACTACTTTCCCAACAATACCTCTTTAGACCGTATTAAACATGACGATAGAGAGTATGCTAGAGTAGCAAACATCAAAACCTCCATCTTATGACTTTGTCCAAAGTTAAGAAAGGGCATCATTTAAAAATGAAGTATAGGACTCACACAGTGAAGAAACAGGGAACCATTCATTCACTTCCATATTTGGTCGCAAGAGCACATGTAGTATGAAATACATGCTATGGTGAATATCTCTTTCTCAAAGAGCGTATGTCCATCTCAAACACAGTACATATCTTAGTCTAGACACATGTCTAACCCGAGTTTATCAATTTGCTCACCTCCAAGGTGCCAAAGAGAATCTCACATCTGGCTTACTACAGGCTACATGGATTGTGGAGTGTCCATGCATGGTTTTTTTAAATTTAACGTGTAACAGCCCGCTAGAAATTCAATGGTAGAATTTCTATAGACTTGAGGAATCTCGTGAAAACTCCGTAAGTTTTCACAAATCGGCTAATCGCAAAGGTTTTAGTCTGTCAACATAATCAGTGTTATCACTCACTATGGTGTCAGAAATGCGATTTTAATTGTTTGAGGTAGTTAGAAGTGTCAGAATACGTTATAGTCTACACCACTAGACTCAGTTGAATATTTAGGATTTTATGGCGCAATAACTCATTTTCATAATTTCGGACGAAATGACCGTTCGAAACTGTGAATTTATTTATAGGGGCACTTCGGGGTTGAGTTTTGGTAAACGGTTTTTACTATAGGTTAATATGAATATTTAGGAATTTTCAGTATTAAGTTTATTACGTTTTTTTTTGGAGTGAATAGTTGTAACAGCCCGCAAGAAATTCAATGGTGGAATTTCTATAGACATTAGAAACCTCGTGAAAACCCCATAAGTTTTTACGAATCGGCTAATCGCATAAGTTCTAGTATGTCAACATAATTAGTTTTATCACTCACTATGGTGCCAGAAATGTGATTTTATTTGTTTGAGGTAGTTAGAAGTGTCAGATTACGTTATAGTTTACGCCACTAGACTCAGTTGAATATTTAGGATTTTTCAGTACTAAGTTTATTATGCACTTTTTTGGAGTGAATAGTAACCTCGATAAGCGTACTAAGTGCAGTGGTTTCAAAATCACAGTGTGAAATGTCCAAATTAGGTTAGAGAAGTTTTATTTGGACACTTGGCAAGATCTTAACCACACATAATGAATAGTATTAGATACTTGGCACAAAGAGAAACCATTAGATGGATTTGTGAAGGAAATCAATGTGTGAGATCATGCCACCTAAGCAAAACAGTTTTTTTTCATCTGATCAACCAAATTGAGTTAGATGAAGAGGGTTTCAACCCTAGTAAAACCCTCAATGATTGGAATCTATTTGAAACCCCAAAAACTTGGTTGAAACCGAAACCCTAAACGGTTTCCCCAAACCCTAAAGTTGGCTTCAACCCTTTTGATCCAATTTCTAGATTGTGTTTAATCACTTGATAAATCACTTCCACATGCTATTAATTTCTCAAATTCTATTATGACATCTTTATCCAACATTTTAAACCTTGAAATTTGTTGGGCCAAGAAAAATTGAATTTGGGCTTGATAGCATCTCAAACCCTAACCAAACCCCTTTAAACCCAAATTGAAGCCCACTTGGTTGAGGCCCACTAAGGCCCACGAATTTGGCCACCTTGGCAAGCTCTTGGAGAATTTCCTCCCCCACTTGAGACCATTCATTGCATCAAGTTGCACTCATTAATATGGAGGAACCCACCCCATCAAGTCCATGTCTCATAGCTTTGTAGTTGTCTTTTGCCCCCCACTATCCTCTACTTATCACATGTCTACACCTCCACTCAATGATTTAAGGTCAATATATTCCCCCTGAAGAAGCTTGAGTCGTGCAAGACCACTTTTTCACTTTAATCATTTCTTCACCCCGTTCTTAGAGAGAAACCCAAAAGAGCTCTCTCGGGCAGATTTCTGGGTCTTTTTGGTGGAGTTATTTCGACCCTTTGTAAGTATTTTCACAATGACTCCTTCATAAAAGTTGTTCCTCTTTGAGTCTAGTTTCCGTAGATGTATTTTTCGTATCATTCCATGGTCATTTGGTCGGTCAAAAGTATTTTTAACCATGGAAAGGTCATTCTGGGCGTGAATCTGGAGAGTTGTTATGTTTTGGAGTTTTTGACCAAGCTAATGGCATATCTTGGTCCGAAAATTTTATGGAGTGTTTTAGAATGTGTTTAAGAGTTTTCATTGAGGTTTTGTTGCATGAATAAAGTTTTGATGATAATTTTTTAGATCTAGAAACTCGAAAACTGGAAGTGGAAAACAGTTTTTATTTGGAAAAGTTTGAATATTTCGGGTTTGATCTTACTCTAAGGCTTTGATATTTTATATGATGATCTAAGTCTCTTATTTTCATGTTAGGATGTTATTTTGGAGATATTTAGCATTAGTTTAAAGATATGATTTTTCTATGCAAGAGAATTTCGGTTAGGCCTAAGATTTGATGTTTTTAGGTTAGATCCATGTTTTTTGGGTTTTAGCCATGTGATTTTAATTTTGATGGTTGGATATTCTTTAGGACACGTTTTTAAACCATGTGATACTTTATTTCAAAGACTCACCTTCTTAAGCCATTGATCAAGAGATTTATCAAAGCTAGTTAAGAAAAAGTTTCTGTTTTTGGACTAAGTGTAAAATCAAAAACTCAAGTGTTATTTTTGTGATTTTGGTGACTTTAGTTTGATGATTTAAAGCATGGTTTATCTGAGGATGATGTTATGAATATGTTAGAAGTAAGATTTGATTTTTTTGGAATTCTTGGGATGTTTTGATTTAAGGACAAAGCTTGTGATTCAAGTGTTTTGATCTTTTTACAAAAACAAGTTTGGTGTTGATTATAGCTTTTTCTAAATGGATGTTTTAAGTATGGTTTTAAACTTAGGATTGGAAGATGTTGTTGCTAAAATTTTGGTTTAAGCATGAGTTTTGAAGTTGGAAGGAATTGAACAAAAATCAAGAGAAATGGCCTATGGATGTTTCGGCCATAGTGTGTTTTCCATAGTTGTGTTTTGTTTTAAATTTTTCTGAGTTATATTTGAGTTTAGAACAAAATTTACATGAGGATGTAAATTTTAGAAATTTTTGGAGTTAGGATTGAAATCCTTAAGTTATGGGTAAAATGGTCGTTTTCCCACATTAGAGGGTAAAATGATAATTTTACTCTAAGTAGACTTGTTTCCATTTTCTAATTGTTAGTAATTAAATTTCTAACTTTTAGAATGACCTTTTACAGTTTCCTCGTTTCCACTTTATTCTCGTAGAACTCGACAATCTGAGTAAGTTAGCTCTAACTTACTATAGTTTATTGTGTATGTTGATGGGTAAGGAACTACAATTTATGTATGTATGTTATCATATATGTCATGTCATTACATGTTTATCTGTACGATGATTTATCTCTATGAATATTATCTGTTACAAATCTTTTTATCATCAATGTGTATGTTATAAGTATGCCATGTTAAGTATGCCATATGTTACATGTATGTCATGAATGTTTATGTTTAAATCATATTGTGCATTTACAAGTATACGCCATGTTAGAAAAGTTCATGATATTAATTAATATCTCATGATTAAGAAAGATAAGAATTTATGACGTATAACTACGTGCCACCACAAGTTATGTTAGGATGGCACTGGACTAAGCGTTTCGACACAATGTATACGTTTATAAGTTAGTGTATACGGGGACAATCAACTGTATACGTATATAGTTATGTTACGTGGGGCCACAGTACAAGCGTGGATAGTCACTTATTTTTATAAGTTACTGATATAGTGGGGAAGATCACTGTGGAGTTACGCTAATGTATAGTGTGATTCCTGTTGACGAGTACAGTAACATTGACGATGGGGCCTACAAATCAACTGGTTGGAGCGCGCTAACGGTATAATGGTATATTTTATGTTACGTGTATTCATGGGGCCACAACAACTGTGGAGCATGAAGTATGGGGCCACAACAACTGTGGAGCATACACTACGTGAGACACAGCAATTGTGACACGTAGAATACGTGGGGCCACAACAACTGTGGAGTACGTATTAACGCACTCACAGTGTGTCCAGATCAACCTGTGCATTGATAAGATGCAAGTTCATCAGTGATCACATGTTCATGTTTTGTTAAACTGTAGCACGTACATCGTTATGTTCATGATCAAGTTAATTCGTTCCAAGTTCATGTTCACATTTCATGTTGAAGTAATCACGTTTACAGTTATGTCCTCAAAGTTCACGTATTAGGCTGTAGCAGTGATATGTTCAAGTTTACATGTTATTTTCAAGTTCATATTTCCATGTCTATGCATGTTTACAGTTCATGCTACATTTCAAGTATACCATGTTATGTTTTAAACTGTCAAGTGTCATGTCCATGTTAATGTCAAGTCTCAGTTCACGTGTTAAGTTCATGGTTATGTCCATGTTATATGTCAAGTTATGCTTATGCTTTATGTATCGACTTTACTTATGGTGCATTCATATGTTATTTACTGCCATGCATGCATCTTTAACCTGTGTGGAGTTTTTGTTAACTTACTGAGATTTGTAATCAAATCTCACGTGGTAGTCCCAACTACCATTCCCCCCGAATGGTAGATGCATTGTCAGGTCAGAAGAATTGGAACGACATTGAATACGCATCTAGGCTGGTTGGATGTTGACTAGATCGGTATAGTAGTTTAACTTCATAGGTTAAGTTCTATGTACTTGTTAGCGAGTTGACTCATCTGCAATAATGTTTTTGAGTACAACTATGAGACTAGTTACGTGAATACGTTTCTTAGTATGTTTATTATGTATGCAATATGTTTAATATTTGAGATATTATTTAGTTTGGTGCATAGTATTGCTAAAGAAAAAAAAAATTATCCGCTGCGAATATTGCATAATGCTAGATGCATGTTAGGAACATTGCATCTTATATGTCATGAACGGGGGCAGGTAACCTTGTGTTGCATGTCTCGACGCTTCAAATGTCCGTTCAATCCCAAGCGGAATTTGGGGGCGTCACAATAGTAACCTTCGATAAGCGTACTAAGTGAGTGTTTTAAAATCATAGTGTGAAATGTCCAAATTAGGTTAGAGAAGTTTTATTTGGACACTTGGCAAGATCTTAGCCAAACATAGTGAATAGTATTAGACACTTGGCATAAAGAGGAACCATTAGATGGATTTGTGAAGGAAATCAAAGTGTAAGATCATGCCACCTAAGCAAAACCTTTTTCATCTGATCAATCAAATTGAGCCAGATCAAAGAGGGTTTCAACCCTAGTGAAACCCTAAATGGTTGGAATCCAATTGAAACCCCAAAAATTTGGTTGAAACCGAAACCCTAAACGATTTTCCCAAACCCTAAATTGGCCTTCAAACCCTTTTTGATCCAATTTGTAGCAATGTGTTTAATCACTTGATCAAATCACTTTCACATGCTATTAATTTCTCAAATCCTTGTTATGACATCATTATCTAACCTTTTAAATGTGATGCCCCCAAATCCCCACGTACCCACACGGGGAATTCGAGACGTCCGGATGGTGACAACCCGGGTCACCATCCTATCGACGAGTGCTAAGTGTGTGCAAGCGGCACGTGTGCACAAGGAAATACGCAGCGGATAGCAAAGTCATAAAATTAAGTACCAGAATTTTTCTTAAATAAAATACAAAGCGGTTCAAAGGTACATAATAAAATATTACAAGTCATAAATATTGTTTCAAAACCAAATACAAAGCATAAACTTCAACTCAGAACTCCGGCGGAGCCGCATCCTCGGGCTCAGCCTCCTCCTCCTCCTCGAACTCTGCACCAAAATCTACGGTACCAAAAATGGTGCCGCAGGTAAGTAAAATCCAAACACCACTAGATAAAAGCATATTAAACTCAAACAATATGCATGAATAAATGCCAATGCATAAAACTCGCAAACCATGTTTTTCCACACACGCCAAAAACCCATTTGGCTTAAAAACATAACCTTTAAACAAACCTCGCCGTTATCCCCGATAACGGCCCACACACACACCGTTTAAAACCAAGCCTCGCCATTATCCCAGATAATGGCCCAAACCACCATTTTCCCAGAAAATGGCCCGTATCCGAAAAACCATAAAAACCAACCGATTATGCATGCACCATGATCTCCCCTAGGGATCATCCGCACACTCTGGCTCTGTGCCACACCGCAGGTAACGTCTACGCGTGTGACGCCTACACGAGTGATGCCCAGACTCGCGCCTCCATCTCGCGCGTACCTGGCCAGGCCATCCTCTAGTCCCCGCCACTAAAAGGACCACGGAGTCGACACGACAGCGTTACCGTATCGTGCGATCCGGCCGCTCCCAGTCCCGCCCTAAAGGCACGACACACACCTTACGTCGTGGATCCGTCCCCACCAGTCACGTATTATCCACTCCCGAGTGACCAGAGGAGCTCCACCGAGATAATAACCCATCCCGGCTTGGGCTCGTGATACGCACGCACCCGAAAATCCATTTACGCCAATAAAATAGGATTTTCATCAATTAAAATAAAATACACATGCATGCATCATGTAAATGCCAAATTTTCAATGCTCGACAAATACAATCAACCATAGCACAATAAAACAAGCAACTCCGTCCTCCATCCATCCGACCCCCGAACTCCTCGGACTCAGTCCGGAATCAGCAAACCAACCAAATAAATTATTGAAAGAGCTAAAATACATTTAAATCTAAAAGTAGAGTTTGGAAAATACTTACAGACGCTATATAGGATTTTTAGAAGGTTCGGCGCGAAGCAACGGCGATGCGAAAGCAACGTAACAGTGCAAATGCACTGTTCCCGTGGGTCGCAAAATACCCACTTTTGACCGGGGACAAACCAAGACACCAAATTGATAGGGAATGGTCTAGGAGATGTTATGAAGCTAGTGGAAGTGAGTTTTGGCCGTGGGTGGCGGCGAAAACGCCGGTAGAAGCGGAAAAAGGGCAAATCGGAGTTGAGCTCGTGGGAGCCGCTCCGGTGACCGTTTGAGGCAGGGGATGGGTGGGTTAGGTCGGCAAGAGATAGGGGAAGAAGTGGTGAAGAGGTGGTGGCCGGAGGTGGAGCGACGGCGGCGGATCGAGCCAAAAGCCGTGCGGCTTGTTGGGTGTTTTCCGGCCAAACGGCCGGCCGGTTGGGGCTGGGAATCGGAGGGGATGATCACCGGCCGGAGGGGAGTCGACCGGTAGGGGCGGTGTCGGCCACGGCGCCGGCGAACGGTGGGGCTGGGGTGGAGGCCGGTTGTGCGTGGGTGAGGAGAGAGAGAGAAAGAGAGAGACGCGGGGAGAGAGAGAGAGCCGAACGGGAGAGAGGAGAAAAAAAGAAAAAGAAGAAAAAGAAAAAGAAAAGGAAAAGAAAAGATGGAAGAAAACAAATGAGGTCCAGTCCTCACATCGGAAATCTAACGACTGATCCGCCGAAAACGATATAAAAACATAAAATCGACTAAAATAAATTAAACACTACCTCAAATAAATAAATAAACACCAAGAAAATATTTTAAACACATCGATAAGCTAAAATAAAATAAATAACTAGTAAAAACCAACTATTAAATTTTTAAAACCAAAAACAAGCCAAAATAAATTAAATCGCAATTTAAATCCAACCGCCAATAAAATCCATTTAAAACTCGATAATTTAAAATAAAAGCACTATAAAATATTTAATTAAATTAAAATATTCCTTCAGTGAAAATACACATAAAAGCGGGTCATCACATTAAACCTTGAAAATTTGTTTGGGCCAAGAAAAATTGGATTTGGGCTTGATAGCATCTCAAACTCTAACCAAACTCCCTTTAAACCCTAAATTGAAGCCCACTTGGTTGAGGCCCACCAAGGCCCACGAATTTGGCCACCTTGGCAAGGCTTCTTGGAGAAGTTTCCTCCCCCACATGGCAGACCATCCACTGCCCTTGGCTGCACCCAACTGTGCCTTAATGAGATGGAGAAACCCACCCCATCAACCTCCATACCTCACAGCTTCTGCAGGCAGTCCTTTCCCCTCTCTATTCTCCACTTTATGTCACATAGCTATCTCCAATAAATGGTCATTCAAGTCCATATCTTCCCCCTCCAGAAGTATAGAGTCGTGCAAGACACACTTATTTCCCTTTAATCACTTCTTCACCCCGTTCTTAGAGAGAAACCCAAAAAAGCTCTCTTGGGCAGATTTATGGGTCTTTTTACGTGGAGATTGTAGACCCTTTTTAAGTATTTTCACAGAATGACTCCTTCATAAAAGTTGTTCCTATTTGAGTATAGTTTCCGTAGATATATTATTTGTATCATTCCATGGTCATTTGGTTGGTCAAAAGTATTTTTAGCCATGGAAAGGTCATTCTGGGCGTGAATCTGGAGAGTATGTTATGTTTTGGGATTTTTGACCAAGCTAATGGACATATCTTAGTCCGAAAATTTTATGGAGTGTTGTTAGCATCTATTTAAGAGTGTTAATTGAGGTTTTGTTGCTTGAATAAAGCTTTTGATGATAAATTTTCTTAGATCTAGAAACTTGAAAACTGGAAGTGGCAAAACAGTTTTTATTTTGAGAAAGTTTGAATATTTCGAGGTTTGATCTTACTGTAAAGGCTTTGTTATTTTTATATGATAATCCTAAGTTTCTTATTTTCATGTTAGGATGTTATTTTGAAGATATTTAGTATTGGTTTCAAAGATATGATTTTTTCTATGCAAGAGGATTTCTGTTAGGCCTAAGATTTGATGTTTTTGGATTAGATCCATGTTTTATTGATTTTTTAGCCATGTGATTTTAAGTTTGATGGTTGGATCCTATTTAAGATACATTTTTAAACCATGTGATGCTTTATTTCCAAGATCTAAACTTCTTAAGCCCTTGATCAAGAGATTTATCAAAACTAATTGAGGAAAAAGTTTCTGTTTTTGGACTAAGTGTAAAACCAAAAAATCCAAGTGTTATTTTGTGATTTTGGTGACTTTAGTTTGATGATGTAAAGCATGGTTGATCTTAGGATGATGTTATGAATATATTAGAAGTAAGATTTGATTTTTGGAATTCTTGGAGATGTTTTAATTTAGAGTCAAAGCTTGTAATTCAAGTGTTTGGATCTTTTTACAAAAAAAAGTTTGGTGTTGATTATTAGCTTTTTCTAAATAGATATTTTAAGTATGGTTTTAAACTTAGGATTGGAATGTGTTTGTTGCAAAATTTTGGTTTAAGCATGAGTTTTGATGTTGGAAGGAATTGTAACAAAAATTAAGATAAATGACCTATGGATGTTTCGGCCATAGTGTGTTTTTCATAATTATGTTTTGTTTTAAATTTTTCTAAGTTTATATTTGAGTTTAGGACAAAATTTACATGAGGAATGTAAATTTTGAAAATTTTTGGAGTTAAGATGTAAAATCCTTAAGTTATGGGTAAAATGGTCATTTTTCCACATGTAGAGGGTAAAATGGTCATTTTACTCTAAGTTAGCTTGTTTTCATATTTCTAATTGTTAGTAATTAAATTTCTAACTTTTAGAATACCCTCTTACAGTTCCTCATGTTTCGTGCTTTATTCTCGTAGAACGCGACGATCGAGGTAAGTTAACTTTTAACTTATTATCAGTTTACTGTGTATGTATGATGGGTAAGGGAACTATAATTTATGTATGTATGTTATCATATATGTCATGCCATGCCACGTCATTACATGTTTATATGTTACGCATGATTTATTCTTTCTTGAATATTTATGTGTTACACAATCTATTCTGTCACATATTGTTATATGTTATAAGTATGCCATATGTTAGATGTATGTCATATCATGTAATATTCACCATTGCAAGTATGTCATGTTAAGTTAAGAAGTTAGATCAAGTTTATGTTAAGTCAAGTTTCAGATCACGTTCATGCTAAGTTATTCATGTCAATCACGACCCTGAGTGCTAGGATGGGGTAATATCCTAGTGGAACTCCTTTGTTTACGCTGGAGTGTCTAAATAGGTGTGAAATTCCCTGGGTTGACAAAGTACATTCAACAGGTTGCGAATGGGGCCTAACTAGCTGGTCACCGGAGTGCGCTGGGCACTGACGCCGATGGAACCATATTTTATTTTACGTGTGTTCACAACAAGTGTGGCACAAACAATTCATGGGGCCACAACAACTGTGGAGCATACACTACGTGAGACACAGCAATTGTGACACGTAGAATACGTGGGGCCACAACAACTGTGGAGTACGTATTAACTCACTCACAGGTGGTGTAGATACCCGTGTTGTGAAGTGGTAATCGGCAGGGACACACGGCTCAAGGAGACCTGTGTAGTACCCATATGGTCACGTTATTAATTAAATCAATTGAACAAGAGTCCAAGTTTATGTTAAGAAATTAAGAATAAGCAGTCATGGTAACCCCATGAGATAAGACTAAGTTCCAGATCAAGTTCATGTTATGTTATGTTATGTTCATGTACATGTTATGTTATGTTCATGTTCACACTACGTGAGACACAGCAATTGTGACACGTAGAATACGTGGGGCCACAACAACTGTGGAGTACGTATTAAGTCAAGTTTCAGATCAAGTGCATGATAAGTCAAGTTTCAGATCAAGTTCATGTTTTGTTATGTACACGTACATGTTATGTTCATGATCAAGTTATGTTCCAAGTTCATGTTCACATCATGTTAAGTTCACGTTTACAGTATGTCTCAAGTTCACGTTTATGTCATGATATGTTCAAGTTTATGTTATTTTCAAGTTCATATTTATGTTATGCATGTTTACGTTCATGCTACATTTCAAGTCCATGTTATGTTTTAAACTCAAGTTCATGTCATGTTAAGTCAAGTTCAGTTCACGTTTAAGTTCTGGTTATGTCATGTTATATGTCAAGTTATGCTATGCTTATGTACGACTTTACTTATGCATTTATGTTTTTACTGCCATGCATGCATCTTTAACCTGTGTGTGAGTTTTATGTTAACTTACTGAGATTTGTAATCAAATCTCACTGTGGTAGTCCCAACTACCATTCCCCCCGAATGGTAGATCTTGTTACAGGACCCAAAGAAGAATTGGAATCTGACCATCTGAATACGGTCATCTAGGCTACGGTGCGATGTTGATGATGGTATAGTATTTAACTTAGGTTAATGCTTGTACTTTTGGAGTTGTATCTCAAGTATTCTTTTGATCACAACCATTTTGGACTAGTGTAGTGATCACGGCTTTTTAGTATGTTTTTATGTATGAAATATGTTTCAAGTATTTGAGATATTTTTAGTTTGGTGCATAGTATTGCTAAAGAAAGAAAAAAATTATCCGCTGCGAATATTGCATAATGCTAGATGCATGTTAGGAACATTGCATCTTATATGTCATGAACGGGGGCAGGTAACCTTGTGTTGCATGTCTCGACGCTTCAAATGTCCGTTCAATCCCAAGCGGAATTTGGGGGCGTCACAATAGTAACCTTGATAAGCGTACTAAGTGTAGTGTTTTTAAAATCATAGTGTGGAATGTCCAAATTAGGTTAGAGAAGTTTTATTTGGACACTTGGCAAGATCTTAGCCAAACATAGTGAATAGTATTAGACACTTGGCATAAAGAGGAACCATTAGATGGATTTGTGAAGGAAATCAAAGTGTAAGATCATGCCACCTAAGCAAAACCTTTTTCATCTGATCAATCAAATTGAGCCAGATCAAAGAGGGTTTCAACCCTAGTGAAACCCTAAATGGTTGGAATCCAATTGAAACCCCAAAAATTTGGTTGAAACCGAAACCCTAAACGATTTTCCCAAACCCTAAATTGGCCTTCAAACCCTTTTTGATCCAATTTGTAGCAATGTGTTTAATCACTTGATCAAATCACTTTCACATGCTATTAATTTCTCAAATCCTTGTTATGACATCATTATCTAACCTTTTAAATGTGATGCCCCCAAATCCCCACGTACCCACACGGGGAATTCGAGACGTCCGGATGGTGACAACCCGGGTCACCATCCTATCGACGAGTGCTAAGTGTGTGCAAGCGGCACGTGTGCACAAGGAAATACGCAGCGGATAGCAAAGTCATAAAATTAAGTACCAGAATTTTTCTTAAATAAAATACAAAGCGGTTCAAAGGTACATAATAAAATATTACAAGTCATAAATATTGTTTCAAAACCAAATACAAAGCATAAACTTCAACTCAGAACTCCGGCGGAGCCGCATCCTCGGGCTCAGCCTCCTCCTCCTCCTCGAACTCTGCACCAAAATCTACGGTACCAAAAATGGTGCCGCAGGTAAGTAAAATCCAAACACCACTAGATAAAAGCATATTAAACTCAAACAATATGCATGAATAAATGCCAATGCATAAAACTCGCAAACCATGTTTTTCCACACACGCCAAAAACCCATTTGGCTTAAAAACATAACCTTTAAACAAACCTCGCCGTTATCCCCGATAACGGCCCACACACACACCGTTTAAAACCAAGCCTCGCCATTATCCCAGATAATGGCCCAAACCACCATTTTCCCAGAAAATGGCCCGTATCCGAAAAACCATAAAAACCAACCGATTATGCATGCACCATGATCTCCCCTAGGGATCATCCGCACACTCTGGCTCTGTGCCACACCGCAGGTAACGTCTACGCGTGTGACGCCTACACGAGTGATGCCCAGACTCGCGCCTCCATCTCGCGCGTACCTGGCCAGGCCATCCTCTAGTCCCCGCCACTAAAAGGACCACGGAGTCGACACGACAGCGTTACCGTATCGTGCGATCCGGTCGTCGCCCGGCGACAACCCAGGGGATGTCACTCAGTATTATCCACTCCCGAGTGACCAGAGGAGCTCCACCGAGATAATAACCCATCCCGGCTTGGGCTCGTGATACGCACGCACCCGAAAATCCATTTACGCCAATAAAATAGGATTTTCTCAATTAAAATAAAATACACGTGCATGCCATGTAAATGCAATTTTCAATGCTCGACAAATACAATCAACCATAGCACAATAAAACAAGCAACTCCGTCCTCCATCCATCCGACCCCCGAACTCCTCGGACTCAGTCCGGAATCAGCAAACCAACCAAATAAATTATTGAAAGAGAAAATACATTTAAATCTAAAAGTAGAGTTTGGAAAATACTTACAGGCTATATAGGATTTTTAGAAGGTTCGGCGCGAAGCAAACGGCGATGCGAAAGCAACGTAACAGTGCAAATGCACTGTTCCCGTGGGTCGCAAAATACCCACTTTTGACCGGGGACAAACCAAGACACCAAATTGATAGGGAATGGTCTAGGGATGTTTATGAAGCTAGTGGAAGTGAGTTTTGGCCGTGGGTGGCGGCGAAAACGCCGGTAGAAGCGGAAAAAGGGCAAATCGGAGTTGAGCTCGTGGGAGCCGCTCCGGTGACCGTTTGAGGCCGGGGATGGGTGGGTTAGGTCGGCAAGAGGTAGGGGAAGAAGTGGTGAAGAGGTGGTGGCCGGAGGTGGAGCGACGGCGGCGGATCGAGCCAAAAGCCGTGCGGCTTGTTGGGTGTTTTCCGGCCAAACGGCCGGCCGGTTGGGGCTGGGAATCGGAGGGGATGATCACCGGCCGGAGGGGAGTCGACCGGTAGGGGCGGTGTCGGCCACGGCGCCGGCGAACGGTGGGGCTGGGGTGGAGGCCGGTTGTGCGTGGGTGAGGAGAGAGAGAGAAAGAGAGAGACGCGGGGAGAGAGAGAGAGCCGAACGGGAGAGAGGAGAAAAAAAGAAAAAGAAGAAAAAGAAAAAGAAAAGGAAAAGAAAAGATGGAAGAAAACAAATGAGGTCCAGTCCTCACATCGGAAATCTAACGACTGATCCGCCGAAAACGATATAAAAACATAAAATCGACTAAAATAAATTAAACACTACATCAAATAAATAAATAAACACCAAGAAAATATTTTAAACACATCGATAAGCTAAAATAAAATAAATAACTAGTAAAAACCAACTATTAAATTTTTAAAACCAAAAACAAGCCAAAATAAATTAAATCGCAATTTAAATCCAACCGCCAATAAAATCCATTTAAAACTCGATAATTTAAAATAAAAGCACTATAAAATATTTAATTAAATTAAAATATTCCTTCAGTGAAAATACACATAAAAGCGGGTCATCACATTAAACCTTGAAAATTTGTTTGGGCCAAGAAAAATTGGATTTGGGCTTGATAGCATCTCAAACTCTAACCAAACTCCCTTTAAACCCTAAATTGAAGCCCACTTGGTTGAGGCCCACCAAGGCCCACGAATTTGGCCACCTTGGCAAGGCTTCTTGGAGAAGTTTCCTCCCCCACATGGCAGACCATCCACTGCCCTTGGCTGCACCCAACTGTGCCTTAATGAGATGGAGAAACCCACCCCATCAACCTCCCATAGCTTCTTGGAGAAATTTCCTCCCCCACTTGGCAGACCATTCATTGCATCAAGTTGCACTCATTAATATGGAGGAACCCACCCCATCAAGTCCCATGTCTCATAGCCTTTGTAAGTTGTCTTTTGCCCCCCACTATCCTCTACATTATGTCACATGTCTACACCTCCACTCAATGATCATTAAGGTCCAAATATTCTCCCTACAGAAGTCTTGAGTCGTGCAAGACACACTTACTTCACTTTAATCATTTCTTCACCCCGTTCTTAGAGAGAAACCCAAAAGAGCTCTCTCGGGCAGATTTCTGGGTCTTTTTGCGTGGAGTTTTTCGACCCTTTGTAAGTATTTTCACACGATGACTCCTTCATAAAAGTTGTTCCTCTTTGAGTCTAGTTTCCGTAGATGTATTTTTCGTATCATTCCATGGTCATTTGGTCGGTCAAAAGTATTTTTAACCATGGAAAGGTCATTCTGGGCGTGAATCTGGAGAGTGTGTTATGTTTTGGAGTTTTTGACCAAGCTAATGGATATATCTTGGTCCGAAAATTTTATGGAGTGTTCTTAGAATGTGTTTAAGAGTTTTCATTGAGGTTTTGTTGCATGAATAAAGATTTTGATGATAGATTTTATTAGATCTAGAAACATGAAAACTGGAAGTGACAAAACAGTTTTTATTTGGATAAAGTTTGAATATTTTGAGGTTTGATCTTACTCTAAAGGCTTTGATATTTTTATATGATGATCCTAAGTCTCTTATTTTCATGTTAGGATGTTATTTTGGAGATATTTAGTATTAGTTTCAAAGATATGATTTTTCTATGCAAGAGAATTTCGGTTAGGCCTAAGATTTGATGTTTTTAGGTTAGATCCATGTTTTATTGGGTTTTAGCCATGTGATTTTAATTTTGATGGTTGGATATTCTTTAGGACACGTTTTTAAACCATGTGATACTTTATTTCAAAGATCTCACCTTCTTAAGCCATTGATCAAGAGATTTATCAAAGCTAGTTAAGAAAAAGTTTCTGTTTTTGGACTAAGTGTAAAATCAAAAACTCCAAGTGTTATTTTTGTGATTTTGGTGACTTTAGTTTGATGATTTAAAGCATGGTTTATCTGAGGATGATGTTATGAATATGTTAGAAGTAAGATTAGATTTTTTGGAATTCTTGGAGATGTTTTGATTTAAGGACAAAGCTTGTGATTCAAGTGTTTTGATCTTTTTACAAAAAAGTTTGGTGTTGATTATTAGCTTTTTCTAAATGGATGTTTCAAGTATGGTTTTAAACTTAGGATTGGAAGATGTTTGTTGTAAAATTTTGGTTTAAGCATGAGTTTTGAAGTTGGAAGGAATTGTAACAAAAATCAAGAGAAATGGCCTATGGATGTTTCGGCCATAGTGTGTTTTCCATAGTGTTGTTTTGTTTTAAATTTTTTTCTGAGTTGATATTTGAGTTTAGAACAAAATTTACATGAGGAATGTAAATTTTGGAAATTTTTGGAGTTAGGATATGAAATCCTTAAGTTATGGGTAAAATGGTCGTTTTCCCACATGTAGAGGGTAAAATGATAATTTTACTCTAAGATAACTTGTTTCCATGTTTCTAATTGTTAGTAATTAAATTTCTAACTTTTAGAATGACCTTTTACAGTTTCTCGTATATCGCACTTTATTCTCGTAGAACGTGACAATCGAGGTAAGTTAGCTTCTAACTTACTATCAGTTTATTGTGTATGTATGATGGGTAAGGGAACTACAATTTATGTATGTATGTTATCATATATGTCATGTCATTACATGTTTATCTGTTACGCATGATTTATTCTTTTATGAATATTTATCTGTTACAAAATCTTTTATGTCATGCAATGTTGTATGTTATAAGTATGCCATGTTAAGTATGTCATATGTTACATGTATGTCATGGAATGTTTATGTTTAAATCA
Source organism: Carya cathayensis (assembly GCA_011037825.1). Lineage (NCBI taxonomy): Eukaryota > Viridiplantae > Streptophyta > Magnoliopsida > Fagales > Juglandaceae > Carya > Carya cathayensis. The sequence goes on along the minus strand of QGSO01000213.1, from coordinate 1,304,663 downwards.
TATTGTGCCATTTACAAGTATACGCCATGTTAGAAAAGTTCATGATATTAAATAATATCTCATGTATTAAGAAAGATAAGATATTTAAGAGTGACACGGACCTAAGCGTGTTCACCACAAGTTATGTTAAGGATGGCACGGACCTAAGCGTGTTCATCACAAGTTATGTTAAGGGTGACACGGATCTAAGCATGTTCACCACAAGTTATGTTATGCGGTGCCACGGACTCAAGCGTGGTTCACCTTATGTAAAGTTCATATAAGTTTCAGATCATGTTCAAGTTAAGTTATTCATGTCAATCACGACCCTAAATGCTAGGATGGGGTAATATCCTAGTGGAACTCCTTTGTTCACGCTGGAGTGTCTAAATAGGTGTGAAATTCCCTGGGTTGACGAAGTACAGTCAACAGGTTGCGAATGGGGCCTAAGTAACTGGTCACCGGAGCGCGCCAGGCACTAACGCCGATGGTGCCATATTTTATGTTACGTGTATTCATGGGGCCACAACAACTGTGGAGCATGAAGTATGGGGCCACAACAACTGTGGAGCATACACTACGTGAGACACAGCAATTGTGACACGTAGAATACGTGGGGCCACAACAACTGTGGAGTACGTATTAACGCACTCACAGCTGGTCTAGATACCTGTGTTGTGATGCGGTAATCGGCAGGGACACACGGCTCTAGGGGACCCGTGTAGCACCCATATGGTTACGTTATTAATCAAGACAATTAAATAAGATTCCAAGTTCATGTATTTCATGTTCAAGTCATATTTCACGTTACGTTATGTGTACGTTCATGTTAAACTTAAAGTTCAAGTACATGTTATGTTTCAAGTTCACATCCATGCTATGATTTAAGTTCATGTCACGTCAAGCTAAGCTTCTGTTTCAGTTCAATTATGTCAACTCATGCCATGTTATGTCATGTCACATTATGCTTATTATTTTATGCCATGTTATGTCAAGTTATGTTATGTTTACTTTCGATTTTGATGGTGCATTCATACCTTTATTTCTATGCATACATCATTAACCTGTGTGAAAGTTTTCTGTTAACTTGCTGAGATTTGTAATCAAATCTCACCATGGTAGTCCCAACTACCATTTTTCCCCGAATGGTAGGCGATGTGTCAGGTTCAGAACAAGGAGCAAATACCGATAGGCTGGAGGATGTTGACTAGACGCCGCAGATGCGATGCAGAGTTTTCAGCTTCTATAGTTAGTTTCTTTTGGGACAGTATTCTAACCTTGTTAATTGAGTTACGCGAGTTACTCGATGAACTGGTTCAATAAGTGTATTTTGGTACTGTAATATAGAGTCTAGTCACCATGTTTTGAGATTACAGTCTTCTGAGACCCGTACTGTAATCGTGGTTATTTATTTTAGTATGCATGGATTATGTTTTAATTATTTGGGATGTTATAAGTTCGGTGCATAGTATAAAAAAAAAAAAAGAATTATCCGCTGCGAATATTGCATAATGCTAGATGCATGTTAGGAACATTGCATCCTATATGTCATGTACGGGGGCAGGTAACCTTGTGTTACATGTCCCGACGCTTCAGATGTCCGTCCGATCCCAAACGGAAATCTGAGGGCGTCATATTATGTCTCAAGTTCATGTTTATGTCATGTTATGCTTAGCTTTATGTTAAATTCAAGTTCATGTTTATGTTATGTATGTTCACGTTTATACTATGATTCAAGTCCATGTTATGTTTCAAGTTCACGTTCATGTTATGTTGCTAGCCCATGTTATATTATAAGTTCAAGTTCATGTCATGTCAAGTCAAGTTCAGTTCATGTTTCAGTTCAGGTTATATCAGTTATGTCATGCTATATGTCAAGTTATGTTCTGCTTGTTTACGATTTTAATTATGCATTCATGCTTTTACTGCCATGCATTTATTATTAACCTGTATGGGGGTTTCCTGTTAACTTACTAAGATTTGTAATCAAATTACAAATCTTACCGTGGTAGTTCCAACTACCATTCCCCCCGAATGGTAGGCGATGTGGCAGGATTAGTGCAGGGAGCGAACATTAGTAGACTGAAGGAGGTTGATTAGACGCCGCAGACACAACATGGAGCTTACAACTTCCATAGTTAATTTTTGGATAGTTTTCTAGTCTCGTTAGTTGAGTTACACGAGTTACTCGACAAATTTCCTCAATAGTGTATTTTGGTAATGTAAATATGGAGTCTGGTCTCCCATGTTTTTGAGGTTACAGTCTTCTAAGACTCGTACTGAAATCATGGATGTTTATTTTGTTAAGTATGCTAGGATTGCGATTTAACTATTTGAGATATTATAAGTTTGGTGCATAGTATTGCTCAAGAAAAAAAAAATTATCCACTGCGAATATTGCATAATGTTAAATGCATGTTAAGAACATTGCATCTTATATGTCATGAACGGGGCAGATAACCACGTGTTGCATGTCTCGATACTTCAAATGTCCGTTCAATCCCAAGCGGAATTTGGGGGCGTCACATAACGAACCTCATCTTAATTCTTACTAAGGCGACATATCTCTTGTGTCATACTTATCTCTCTCAGAACAAGTATCAAGTGACACTATGTCTCATCTTTTCTCGCTACCTCTTTGCAGCGCCAAAGGTGATCACTCGTGTGAGTGAGTAGATCTAAGCTTGTTAACATACCTTGTGTGTGCGTACAATTCATGCAATATGATCAAAACAAATTGATAGAAAAGAAACACACTGCATTAATATCTCCAAAGAAAGTTTACATAACTGTGTCAACTAAATTATAATCACAATCTAAGCAGTCCTAAACTCCTAACATGAGCCATAAAAATGACTTTCGCTATGGGTTTCGTTAAGGGATAAGCAACCATGCGACTTGTAGATAAATGTTTTAGGACCACTTCCTTTTGTGCCGCCATATCTCTAATGTAGTGATATCGGATATCAATGTGGGTTCTTCCATGATATTTTGGATCCTTAGCATATGCGAGAACAGCCATGCTGTCGCAAAAAATCGTCACTGGATCAGAATAATTCACGCCGATATCTAGATGCTGAAGGAACCTCCTCAACCAAACAGCCTCCTGAACTACTGTTGAACATGCTATGTACTCTGCCTCCATAGTGGATAAAACTATACAGGGTTGTTTCTTGCTACTCCATGTAATGGTGTCATTATTTAGCAAGAAAACATATCTAGTTGTTGATTTGTGCTCATCTAGGTCACTGCCCTAATCAGCATCACTGTAACCATTTAGTTGCAAATTTGAACCCTGATAGCACAATGTATAGTCTGCAGTTCCCTTGAGATATCTGAAAATCCTCTTGACTACTTTCCAATGAGACAGTCCAGGATTAGATTGGAATCTACTGACTAAGCCAACTGCATAGCATATATCTGGTCAAGTACACATCATTGCGTACATCAGACTACCAATAGCCCTAGCATAGAGAACACGAGTCATCTTCTCTCTCTCTTTTGGAGTTTTAGGACACATTTCTTGGCATAAGGTCTCACCTTTATCAATGGGATTGTCAATGTGTTTACAATTACTCATTTGGAAGCGTTCAATGACCTTCTTTATGTAAGTCTGTTGAGACAAACACAGAAGTCTCTTTGAACGATCTCTATAGATCTTAACCCCCAAAATATATTCTGCCTCACCCATATCCTTCATCTCAAAATTGAGGGACAACCACTCTTTAGTGGCGATAATCATCCCCTTATCATTTCTAGCCATTAAAATGTCATCAACATATAATGATAATAGCACAAAACTCATTTTGGACCGTTTTATATAAACACAGTGGTCTTCTGTGATCATTGTAAACTCATTCAAAAGAATGGCTCGATGGAATCGGAGGTACCACTATCTAGATGATTGCTTTAGGCCATATATAGATCGTTTGAGATTGCACACTTTGCGCTTTTAACCTTTGACCACAAAGCCCTTGGGTTGATCCATATAGATCTCTTCATCTAGTTCTCCATTGAGAAAGCCGTCTTAATATCCATTTGATAGAGTTCTAAGTCTAAATGTGCTACAATGGCTAGAATCACGCGAATTGAGCAAAACCTTACTACTGGAGAAAATGTTTCCTCATAGTCTACACCCTCTTGTTGGGTATACCCTTTCGCCACTAGGCGAGTTTTATACCTTTCTATGGACCCATTCGCTTTACGTTTGACCTTTAGAACCCATTTGTTCCCAATAGCCTTTCGCCCTGGTGGTAGGTCTACCAGATCCCAGACCTGATTGGTACTTATAGACTCCATCTCATCATTTAGTGCTTTCATTCACTCATCTTTAGTAGAAAATGAGAAAGCCTCTTGGAAGGTTCTAGGCTCATCATCATCTTGCAGCCCCACCATGAAAATCTCCTCTTCAATCCCAAATCGATGACGATGAATATTTCCATGTAAGCTTCTACATGGTTGAAACAGTTGTGAATAATCAACAAGTGGTGTTTTGTTACTTGGAACTAAATCACTCCTACTATTCATAAGAGCTTGAGAAATTCCATCATTCTCAACTAGGACACTTGGAGTGACTTCCTCTTGATCCACAAGTTCTTGGAGTTCCAAACACCTATCAACCTCACCTCTAATTGGAAATTCATCCTTGATGAAATTCACATCTTGTGACTTAATTTCAGATACTGTCCCATCAGGTTGTTCACCGATTAATACATATCCTTAGAGTGATTAGGATACCTTATAAAGATACACTTCTTTCCTCTAGGACCCAGCTTTCCATATTTATGGAAAGAATCGTGAACGAAGCCCGCCAAACCCCATGGCCGCAAGTTATTCAAGTTGGATTTCTCGCCGATCCAAAGTTCATACGGGGTGGACGTCACTGATTTGGAGGGCACTTGGTTAAGGATGTAGGTTGCAGTCAAAAGTGCATCCCCCCAATATAATATTGGTTGGTTTGCTTGCGCCATCATCGATCTAACCATCTCAAGTAGTGTCCGATTTCTTCTTTCTGCCATACTATTTTGTTGTGGCGTATATGGCATTGTCAACTGCCTTTTAATTCCTTTTTCATCACAGAGCCTTTTAAATTGCTCAAACAAATATTCACGTCCACGGTTAGTTCTTAGAGCTTTTATACTCCTGTCTAATTGATTCTCAACCAAACTCATGTATTGTCTAAAGCAATCCAATGCTTTAGATTTATGGGAGATCAAATAAACATGAACATATCATGAAAAATCGTCTATGAATGTGATGAAATATACAGCTCCGTGTCTCGCCCTCACACTCATTGGGCCATAAATATCTGAGTGGATTAATTGCAACAAAGAAGATGCTCTTGCTACTTTTCCAAATGATTTTCCTTTATATTTTCTCATCAAACAATGTTCACAAGTGGGCATCGTGACTTTAGTGAGATTGCCTATTAGGCCTTCTCTAGCTAACCATGTCATCCTCTCTTGCCCAACATGGCCAAGCCTAGCATGCCATGTATTCAAATCTAAATTATCAGATTCAGTGATAAAAATAGTAGATTCTTCACATTTGAATAATCCAAATCCATTATCATAAAATCGTCTGAAAGAAAAGCGGAACCAGAAAAAACATTACCCAAAAATATGGAAACACCATTATTTTCAAATACAATGCAAAAACCAAGTCTAATTAAAGTAACTATGGAAAGTAAATTTTGTCGTATTCCGGGAGCGTATAACACATGATGGAGTAATAGAATGCGACCGCCTTGCAACACTAGCTTGTAGGTACCAACTCCCAACTCCTCATATTAGCTCTATTCCCCACCTTGATATCACAACTCCCTATAGGAATTCGACGATACTTGACAAATCCGACTTTGTCTCTTACTATGTGCTCGGTCACTCCTGAATCAATAGTCCACATAGGATAGGAGTGAGAAACCATCACATGACTTGTTACATAAACAGAAAGAGAATAGTCATATTGTACCTTCTTCGGCTCAGTACAGTCACGAGCGAAGTGGCATTTCTTTCCACAGTTAAAGCAATCCAGTTTGGACTTGTTCTTTCCACGCTTCCCTCTCTTGGTGCACTTGAAAGTTCCCAACTCTTTTTGCACACATCCAGTGGATACCCCAAGCTTATTATTCTTGCGCTTAGGCTTAATTGCCTTGCGCGAGCCAGATTCAGCCACATAGGATGAATGTTTAGGCTTTGAAATGTAAACGCAAAAAAACTCCGCAGCAAAATAAAAATGAGAGAGTCCCGTCCAAAAGGAAAAAAAGAGATACCGTCCGTCTACAAGAAAACAGAGAAAAAAAATGAAAACCGACCCAGTCGAGAGAGACCAAACTCCACACGTCTCTAAGGTCTGCCAACGTAAAGTAAAATGAAAAAAAAAGCAAGAGAGAGAGTTCCTCGTGTACAATGAGAAATAAACCCGACTGAAAAAAAGTAGTAGAAAACGCTCCTCCAGCTCAACGTAAAACTGCCTAGCAAAAAAAAAATCTGAAATAAAATTCACCGACCCCAAAAACTAAACTCCAAAAGTCTGTAATTACGTTATAGTTTTTTCTTAGAGAGAGAACCTTCGTCTTCTCTCTAGAAACCCAGCCAAAGCGAACCATCTCCCGGGGGGGGGGGGGGGGGGGGGGGGGGGGATGAGGCTTTGGCTCCATCCTCCTTTCCTTCCCTCCCTTCTCTTTCTTTTTCCTTTTTGTGGCTGTTCTCTTGTTTTTTTAGGTTGTTTTATCTCTGGTCTTGGTTTTTGGTAAGCTTTCGGTGTAGATCTGAAGAGGGGAGCTGTATCGCCGTGGCTCCTTTACCAAAGCCTTGCCTCGGCTTACCCCAAAAACCCCTCTCTCCGGTCGTATATGGCGACGTGTTGTCGTTGAGCGGTGTGGAAACGTGGGCTGACCTGGAGAGAGGTTTCGATGGCCAGTGATTTGGCCTCGGGTCCTATGGGATGAGGGGTCGGGAGGTGGCTTTTGCCGTCGTTTTGGCAGTTTGCTATGTTTTTCGTTATAACAGGGACGTCGTTGGCTGGCTGTGGAATGCAGAGGGATGCTGGCGTGGCTGTTTGGTGCTGCTGGTACGTGAGGTACCGCCGGGGAGTGACTGAGCAGAATGATCTTAGGGCGCGGTGTGGAGGATGCGGCATGGGCTGTCCTCAAAACCTACTGTGATGAGAGCTTTGCAGGGCTGGGCAGGAGCTGGGTGGGTGAAGGTGCAGAGGCTGAAAGGGTTGAAGATGGGCGGCGGCGGCAGAGTGTTGAGATAAAACCCTAACGGGTTGGGCCCCCATGCTATAGTCTGGGCCTTTAGATCGGCTGGGCCCTTTTGCTTTAAAGCCCTTTGTCTGTTTTTTTGTTTTTGTAGTTAGTTTGTTTTAGTTTTTTATTAATTATTATAGGCTAGTGTCCCACTCCTTTTTGGAGGATGGTGGGTGTTTGTCCTACTTTTCTTTTGGAGAATGTGGGTGTTTGTACTCTTCCTCCTTGGGAGGAGAGAGTGTGGGTGTACTCCTCCTCCTGGGGAGGATGGAGCGTTAGTGTACCTCTCTTCTTTGGAAGAAATGTTGTTTTAGCTCTGGTTTGACAGAGCGCTTTCTCTTTTGACTGCTGTCAGGAGAGAGGGTGTAGAAGTTTAGACAATGCCCATCACAAAGAAATTTGTTGGCGAGGAAGCTCCTGAGCAGTTGCGTTAGTTGACTTATAGTCTGGTTCTCCGGTTTGATAAGTCACAGTTGTAACTTTGTTTATATTTGAATGCAATGAATCATATTTCCATCAAAAAAAAAAAAAAAGATCAGTCTGTAAAATCCTAAACGAAAAGATCTTTGGCCTCCTCACGCCTGCTATTGCCCCCTTTGCCTTTCCGTCCAATCTCAACCCGTGTAGGTGTGCTCCTGCTGCTGCCCCTGCAGTTAGCTCATTTCTCTCACCTGGACCACCCACATAAGTTTTTCATTTAGTTGAGACTTTCCAAAATTGCCTTCTTGTTGTAATATGAAAGAATCAGTGCTAATTTGATTGAAAATAGTACTAATTTAAATTTTAAATATGAAAAAATCAGTATTGGTACGCAAATTAGTACGCGACTATGCTTGTATGTAGCAGAACTCTTTTTCTATTCTCCAAATGAATGTCAACAACTCATGTAGTTCTTTCTAAAAGAAAAAAAATAAATGTCCTGCAACGTATAAGTGTTGCGCCTAAACTTTGACTCAAATTAATGAACCAAAATTTAGTGCAGTTTTACCTGCAAGTATACAGGTGTTGTAGTACCTTACAGGATCGAATCCACAGGGATTGACTTATGTGAAAAATTCTCTCAAACAAATGAAAATAAAATACTAAATTGATAAGCTGTGCTGATACGGAAAAAGACTAAGGTTTCGAGGATCCGTTTAATAATTTAAAATATTGTTTCCGACCGAATTACTTCAATTAAACTAGAATAATGATTCCGTTTAATTGGAAGATTTAGCATTTAAGATCAAGGAAAAATAATTACTAATGATTGAACATGAGCGATTGATGATTAAAACGCTTACAAATTTATTTGACTATCACAGGGATTTCTCAAGTATTCACTGTATTCGGAAATCACAATGAATCAAGATAAATATATAGATAATCAAATTATCCAATAATAAAATCATTCAATCGATCAAACTCACAAAATAAATTTGTTGACGATCCGAAAACAATTTTCAAATCATTAAACTTCACCTCTAACCTTAGTATTCAAATTTAGCCGACCATGTTTAACACAAGCGCTATAAAAATTAAACAAGCATTCACCATGATAAAAATAAAATAAAACACAAACTAACAATGAAAACAACTTAGATCAGAAAATAAAAGCGATCAAAGAGAAAATTGTGCCGAAAAGAACTTCCCTCACATTCCGTTTGCTGTCCAGTGTAAAGAATAGCCTACAACTCCTCGAAAACCTTCTGTGCTGAAGTCAACGAACGGAAAGTAAAAAATCTTTACAAGCCGAAAGCTCCAGCGCCAAAACGAGAAAAGAAATAAATCCTCTCTCTCGTCCGAGTTCCGTTCTCACCATAAGAGCTCCCCCTGAACGTAAACTCTTTCAAGCCAAAGAAAAATATCTGCTAACGTCAACTCCCTCACTCTCCGAACGTCCAAGCCCTTCACGTCACCCAGCTTTCACTCTACGTTCGTTTCCTGTCCGTCCCTTCACTTCTTCGTTTCATTCCTCCTACGTCCAGCTCCTCCCACGTAAACTCTTCTATATTTTTTTATACTCTCCTCCAGCCTGGTCTGCTTTCACAAGAGCTCCAGACTTCTCACAAGTCCAAGCGTAGCAGATGAAGACTTCTCTCCCGTGCTGAAAGAGCTCCCACTTGAACTGACCAGTGCCAGTAAAATCACTCATGCCCGTAAAATCACTCCTCTGTTTTTGGGTGGCTAGAATAGAGGAGAGTTGTTGGAGTTGCTTGTTTCAGTGGTAAAGGCAGTGATGATTGTCATCTGTGGAGTTGGGCAGTGGGCGTCGCAACGTGCAGGTTGCTTGTTTCCTGGACGTAAACTCTCTCTATTTTTCTACTTCTCAGTTCCTCTCCGAACCTTTAGGCCACCTCCTCCCTTCAACCTCCCCTCCTTTCTTTATTTTTATTTTTCGGCTACTCTTTTGGTAAGAATTTACTCCAAAGGATAAAAAATAACAATTGCCGACGGAACAAAATCGTTCCGTAAAATAGCAGCTTTTTTTCTTCATTCGACGTGCTCCATGATTTTCATTCTTTGCCGACAATTCTTTCAACATTTTCGGTTGCCCAAATCCACCGCTTTGAAACTCATATAGCATGCACCGTGGCTCAGAATCGAATCTCCTTTGAATTTTATTTGAACTGAAAAAAAATAATACTCAAAATAAATTAAAAGGAAAATAGATTATTAAATATGTGAGGAAATATTTTCTAATTAAATCATAGTTATAAAATTAAGCATAAACATGATATTAATCAAAGCGAGTTCCGAGACTCACCAAGTCGTAGATAGCATCGGAGTCTGACTTATTAGCCATGCTATTATTTTCTTGCTGCAACATGGCACCAATGGCAGCTGCAGAAAGGACAGGAGGTTGAGGTGCTGAATTCCTCATGGATGGATCTAGAGAAATGTTAGAAGAGTGAGCCATTGAGAAAAGAATTGAAAACTTAAGGCGAGAATGTTGAAGGAATGCAGATGAGTTATAGAGATGAGAATAAGTTTTGATGCAAATAGGATTAAGTTTAAGACTGATTTTATAGAGATAGCATAAAGAAGAAGACAAACTGTTATCTCTTCAAATCTTATTTAGTCAAAAGAAATACAAGATATGCTGGACACGATTTGTCAAATCTTATTAACAGTAGATTGTCCCTATTTCTCTAGTAAACGATGAACCTCTGCTGTTATCTGCCGATGTTGACCCTGTATCTGAATCTTTTCTCGTTCCAGCTCTTCTATTCGTGGTTGAAGATCATGAGCATACCAATCTGTGTAACAGCCCGCTAAAATTTAGCCTTATCTCCAAAAAAAATAAAAAATAATAAAAAATAAAAAATAAAAATAATAAATAAAAAATAAAAAAAAATTCTGTTGTGAGGTGTATTGAAACATAAATGATTAACACACACTTCTGGCATTTTTGTGAAATTTGAGTATCTTGGTGGAGTAGTTGAGCGGAATTATTTTATGAAGATTTATTTTCAACCCTAAGCATAGAGTATGACTTATGATGCATCACATTTTGTTGAAGAGTGACTTGAAACACCGGGATGCGATATTTACAGAAATGAGAATTAGTATGATTTATATAGAATGAAGGGCAAGTTTTGAAAGAACATTTTGCACATGCTTACACTCGTAGTGTTCCTCACTAATGTTCATTGATTTAAAATAGGAGAAGTAAACTGCAGGACTACCGAGCCATGCCAAAAAGAAAAGAAAAAAAAAAAAGACGAAGAAGAAATAAAGGCGGCTTAGTGAACTTTCCTAAGTAAAAAGGGCTAGAAACAGTTACCCAAGACTTTGGGGGTTGAGTGTCCAACCTTTAAAAAAGAGCTGGCGTGAAAACTGCTAGTCCCTTAGGCTTTGAGGTAGTTAGAATCAATAATGATTAATCTTAAAGTTGAAAAATCCTTTGATAAATCATGCTTATTATTGAGGAACACAGAGGTTTAGCCTCACACATATATCTGAGTTCTAAGATATTTGCCCCAATTCTATGTGAACAATTGTTGAGATTTTTCTTGTGGATACAACTCCTGGTGTTGAATAGTCACGAATCAATTTTTTTGTGAGAATTCAGAATTATGCTTGATTGTTTTCGTTTGAATTTCGAGCTTTATGCAATGTTCATCTCAATTAATTTTCACTATTTTGCTCAAGGATTAGCAAAAAGCTAGTTGGGGGGTGTGTTTGAGCTGAAAAATTGCATATTTTAGCTGTTTAAAACCAATTTATTTCAACTGGTTCGTGACATTATTATTGGTTTTAGATGGAAAAATAGTTAATAAGCATAAATTCGAGTTGTGATTTTTGTTTGATTAATATCATGTTTATGCTTAATTTTATAACTATGATTTAATTAGAAAATATTTCCTCACATATTTAATAATCTATTTTCCTTTTAATTTATTTCGAGTATTATTTTTTTT